>JBBIGB010000039.1:10661882-10672086 GCA_037577075.1 Alestopetersius hilgendorfi
GTTGTAGGAAACAATCACTGGTAAGTAATATAAACCAATTCTGGTAATGCAGAAAGGTTTCTTCCCCCCCAAAAAATAGAGCTGCCAATTTCAAATGGCGCAAAAAAGCTGCCGGTAAGTAATAAATGACTAATATTTTGCCCTAGATGGAACATTTGGCACCTCTGTTGATGTGCAATGTTTTGTCACATCTGTCAAAATAAATTCATGTATGATTGTCTCAATTACATGATATCATGTTCGGTGAGGGCTGTATTATTTGGAAAGAACTAACGTTAAACTGCCTTTTAACTGGAAGCTGCAACACATTTGCCGTTGGTCAGCTTGTCCAGCATAGTACATAGTAAACATTAACTACCAAAACAAAATTCCAGTCTCTGGGTCAGCTAGCATTCGGATACCACATCCATTTAGGCCCACCATGCCAGAGCCAGAAGCTTGGGAGGGCGTCTTTGCCCGAAGGAGAATGCACTGACCTAGATTTCTTCCTTTAATTCACATTTAGTCTCATATTTTTCTACGAGTGCGAGAAAACCTGGTGAGTTTATGGCCAGATCAATTTTCCCTCCCTTGACAAGCTTAATCTCCTTCAGGTCCAGGATCTTTGGCACTACGAGGAGAGCCGGATTGCAAATATGCCTCAGTGTCCTCCTGTGCGAACTCCACATTGTTCAGGCACTTTAGGGGTCTCTGGGAGCTCGCAATGTGTCATTAGCCATGAAGAGAATTTCCCAGAACTGCAGGGAATCCAGCATCAACGACAATTGACAGCAGGGAACATTGAGGTATTGAGGTTGTCATTAAACTCCCGTCATGCTGGCAGCTAGGCTGGTAATTGGTGGGACAACTTATCCCACCTAGGGAGGCAACTGAAGACCAGAGCAAAGTGGAGGCCTTCACTCCACTCACGTTAGAAACTTAGGCTGGAATCCAAACCTCCACCATAAGCCCTATGGCTCCAGACCTCAGAAGACAATATGGAAGGTAAAACAAACGGGCTTAGCTTTCAGCATCACACTGTGCCAAACCTAGGCACATGAATTTCTCATTAGCCATTGGGAGGAGCAATGGCCTCTGGGTTCCTGCAGCTGCTGCAAGATATGGAACTATGCCGCTGCCAGGCCATAGATTTATCACCCTCCCATGCAATTTTGCACAGGTATTTAAAGTTCTGCTTCAGCATTCTCTCCGATTCGAGTCAGAGAGTCTGTTTCATGTCTGGAAGGATGCAGACCATGGGCTATAAACACCCCTATTTGAATATAGATGTATGAACATTACTTTTTTATGTAGGTCAGAAGTGTGTGTTCGAATGGAAAACAGGCGACTCACCCTTGGATGTCTTTTTGTGGCCTGGTTTCATCATGAAGGGGGGAAAAAGGAGAAGAACAAAGGGTTTAGCATCTCAAACGATACTCCTTTTGGAATCATACACAGTAATGCAGTATTCAAGTACTGCATTATGTAAGTCACTGGTGTCAACCCT
Source organism: Alestopetersius hilgendorfi (assembly GCA_037577075.1). Taxonomy (NCBI): domain Eukaryota; kingdom Metazoa; phylum Chordata; class Actinopteri; order Characiformes; family Alestidae; genus Alestopetersius; species Alestopetersius hilgendorfi. The sequence continues at coordinate 10,663,369 of JBBIGB010000039.1, forward strand.
TACCTGAATTCGAGTATAAAAACACTCTTGAAGCCTGGAAGTTTTTCAAAGGCATCTTCAATCTGAGGAGGAAGTGTGAGGGCCGGAGAGAAGGAGGAGATGTGAAATGAGTATTTGGGGATTTCCAGAGATCATGACTACTCTACATGATGAAATGCTGAGAAATTGGGAATACATGCGGGAATAAACGTTGTCTTTCCTAGCATATCCTGACAGTTTTCCAGCGTTACCTGAACTCCAAAAGGTAATTTATGGTAACCTTGACTCTCTGTGGATGACAGGTTTTCCCCTAAGGACAATACAAGGTGTGTGTAGATTAAACATTCTCAATTGTGTCATTTACCTGGCCAGGAAAACCACCTAAATGTCCACAGAGAGCAAATCACAGCATTAGTTTCGGCTCTAGTAGCGCTTTGCAATGTGCTTTTATGCTACAGTGAGGAAAATGAGCCGTGGTTGGGAGAAGGAGCTATGTAGAAGGGCAGCAATGCAACTTGGAGAGTCAAAAGGTGTGGAGAGAAGAATGGAGAATGTGTTTGTGGTCTCAGGCTGAGCTTATGACCTACTGAATATCATGATGTTGGTTACTGGCCTTACATCATGCATATAACCCTTTAAAAATACCCTATTCCAGTCCTGAAGGACCATAGGCCTGCACAATCTGTCTTTTCCAAATGTTTCCCTCTTGGATTGCATATAGATTTGGAGCAGTGCTTTAAGACTACTAGACATCATCTCTACAAATTCTTCAGGGTTTGGGCTTAATCAGTGTTTCCAGAGAAACTTATAGGTCAGTTTGTTGTTCAGATCCTAAAATCTAGGTCTGCTAAATTAAAATGAACATTTCCAGATGTTGCTGTAAGTTCCTCTACGGTGCAGATCTGAGAGCACTTTAGCATTTTCCTTTAAAGTGGTTCAATTTGGGGGTTTAGTTGTGGGGCCAAATCGGTGCTTAAGGACATTTTCTGCAAGGAACCTACATCCCACCTTCTCAATGAACTGTTCAGACAGGCGCTGGTAATAAAAGCTTGACGGATCCCTAAGAGCATCGTCATAGGTCTCTCCTTTCAGTTTAATGCTCAATTCCACTACATGGTCCACCATGGGTCGTGCGGGTCGTGGCAAGATACTGTCAATGTCATTCCCAATCTAGCCAACAAGAACATAAACATTTCCACGTTAACAATCATGACAAACATTCATCTTCATACTGTTAGAGATACGATAATCCAGATTGGTTAATTAGCTAGATGCTTGGCCTTTCCAACATTTAATCTATGCTCCTGCTCATTAAAAATCATTATTAGTAATAGTGGGCACTAACCAAGTTGTTTTCATCTAGAATGTCATTGGACAGCTCCTGTGTGGATGTTTGTGATGGCGTTGAGAAGGTATTCTTCTGTGTGTAAGTTATCAGTTCTTTCAGGCCCACTGTGCTTTCCTCCACTTTGCCTGATGGTGTAGATGTGTCATCCTCTTCTGCCTTGGGTGTCTCTCCAGCAGCGCCTGGCGATGTTTTCATATCCAGAGGAGCCTCAGAGAAGCCCTTAACCACAGTAGGGCCAGTAGAGTCTTCTTTTGATGTGACTTCAGGAGCAGAATCAGGTAGCATTTCAATTAGTTTTGGTGCTTCTGTTAGTTCAGGTGTTTTCTCATTGATAGCCACTTCAAGCACCACTTTTTCAGTTATGGATGTGGACTCAGGCAAGTCAGTAACTTCAAGCATATCCTCAGCTGAATTGGTTGCTTCAGAAATGTCCTCTATATTTTCATGAATGCCCTCAGGCGCCTCAGTAACTTCAGGCATGTCCTTGGTAGCTTCAGAAATGTCCTCTATATTTTCATGAATGCCCTTAGGCGCCTCAGTAACTTCAGACATGTCCTTAGTAGCTTCAGAAATGTCTTCTATATTTTCATGAATGCCCTCAGGTGCCTCAGTTACATCAGGCATGCCCTCGGCAGCTTCAAAAACGTTCTCAGGTGCCTCAGTAAATTCTGAAATGTCCTCTATATTTTCATGAATGCCCTCAGGTGCCTCAGTTACATCAGGCATGCCCTCAGCAGCTTGAGAAATGTTCTCAGTATCTTCATGAATGCCCTCAGGTGAGTCAGTTACATCAGGCATGCCCTCGGTAGCTTCAAAAACGTTCTCAGGTGCCTCAGTAAATTCTGAAATGTCCTCTATATTTTCATGAATGCCCTCAGGTGCCTCAGTTACATCAGGCATGCCCTCAGCAGCTTCAGAAATGTTCTCAGTATCTTCATGAATGCCCTCAGGTGCCTCAGTTACATCAGGCATGCCCTCGGTAGCTTCAAAAACGTTCTCAGGTGCCTCAGTAAATTCAGAAATGTCCTTGGCGACCTTGGTAGCTTCAGAAATTAGCTCAGTATTTTCAAGAATGCCTTCAGGTGCCTCAGTTAAAACAGACATGTCCTCATGCTTAACATCCTCAGGTCTTTCCTCACGTACATCGGTTACAGATGTGTCTTCCACCACCACAGTTTCAGGTATGTGGGATGTTGTGTCTTCCTGTGTATCAGGTCCCTTTGTATGTTCAGGTGTCTCTGTAATTGCAGCCGTTTCACCATTTACAGGTGGAAGAGATGTGATCTCAGTTTCAGGTATAACCAAGATTTCGTCTGGTGTCTTCTCCTGAGATGTTTCTGCTTCAGATGCAGTTTCCACACTACCAGTTCCAACCATATCACCCACAGCTGTAGGTACAACCTCAGTTATGTCATCATGAGTGTCTGGAATAGCTTCAGGTATGTCGTTTTCTACTTCAAGTGCATCAGCTTTACCATCACCTTCAGGCGTGCTATTTTCAGTATCAGGAATGACCTGAGGTGAATTATCTTCAACACTATCGTCAGGTATAACTGTATCTTTTTTTTCATCATGAGAGTCAGATTTGACATCAGGTTTGTCCTCTTCAACAGCAATATCGAGTGTGACCTCATGTGTAGCATCAGGTGTGATAACATCGCCTTCAACATCAGCATCAAGTATGACTACAGCTGTGACATCTTCAACACTAGCATCAGGTATAACCATAACTATGTCTTCTTCAACTGGAAAGTCAGATGTGATGTCAGTTTTGTCATCTTCAACATTAGCGACAGGTACTAAAGTAGCATCCAGTGGTTCTACATGACTTGTAGTCTCAACAGCAGTGTTTCCAGGTGTTGTTTCCACGACAGCTGCCTCTGTTACAGGCTCTTCAGGTAGTGTTACTTCACTAGCTATAGTTGTGCTTATTAAAACATCTTCAATTGTTTCTTCATTAGTTGGAATGTAAACTGTTTCTGTCACAGTCTGTACAGGTAAACCTTCCTCTTCTGCAGGTTCAGACAGGTCTTCCGTTGCAGGATGAGGTGTTGGTGTAGCTACTACAGATTTATCCTCCTCTGAGTCATCAACCGTACCCTCTTTAATGGCAGCAATGGGTATCTCCTCAACTACAGTTGTATACTTCTCTAAAGAGACTTCATTGGTAGGGTCTTCATGAAGAACTTCAACCCATCCAGATGGCTTTTTTCTGTCAGAAACACTGACTGTTAGTTCTTCATCTATAGCTACAGTTACAGTCTCCTCGGTGGCTTCAGTTGTACCAGTTGACTGAATCTCCCAATCGCTGTCAGGCTCCAAAGTGATCTCCTCACCTTCGTCTTCTTCCTCAGTGTCCTGCACCGTAACCCCATGTGTATCTTTCTCAGGCAGCTCAGGTGTTTCCTTATCACTTGTATTTGCTGGAGAATCCTCCTCAAATGTCCCAGTTACCTCTTTTACAGCAGCAGACCCTGGGGTTGTAAGATCACCTCCAGAAGTGTCCTCAACTATGGATGCATGACTACCAGCGCTTGGGTGTTCAGCTACAGGTGTGTCTAAAGCATCCTCTGGTGGAAGCTGTTCAGTCGGTTGCTCTTCTTTAGTGGATTCTGACATAGTACCTAAAGTAGGGCTAGGTGAGGATTGTACTGATACCTCTGTTTGTGTTGAAGGCTTATGGGTCACACTATCAGTTACATGCACAGGTTCTTCCAGAGAACCTCCCTCTGTGCCTGCTGGGATTTCATCTAAGTCAGGGTCAGCAGATGTCTCAACTGCGGGCTTCAAAGTAGCCTCTGGAATAACTCCAGCTTCCCCAAAGGCAACAGTTGACGTTTCGCTTGAGCTTCCTCCAGGGGCTTCCCAGTTCACTTCCAGTTCAGTGCCTGGGCTTTGCTGATCAGTTGCCTGACCAGTGACTTGTGTTGGGGAATTGGGGCTTATCCCTTGCGATTCCTCAAAGGTCAGGGTGAGATCGGGCTTAGAGGTGAACTCCAGATTGACCTCCAGTCCTGTGGCCATATCAGTGGCTGAGATTACCTGTGCTGTTGTAACCATAGCCTCTACTGGAGCAACTGTGGTCTCTTTTTGATCAACCGTAGTTTCTTTCTGAGGGATTTTTGCCTCATTCTGAGGGACTGTAGTCTCTATTGGAGGAACCGTAGTCTGCTCTGTACTGCGTGGTGAGGAGTCCCCTCTTGGATCTGTTGCTGGAGCTTTAGTTAGTGGAGAAGTTACAGTGTCAACTGAGAGAAAGAGAGAGAAAATTTCACTTCATTATGATAAACTGGCAAATCTCTTAAAAGACAATCATTTTGATCTACAAGAATTGAAGGATTGAAGAATTTGGGCATTCATAAAACAGCCTTTACTTATTTACTTAAACAAGACACAAAGTTTGCATGGTCTTTTGGAGGAAGCACAGATGTGTAGAGGCAACCTTGGTCATTTTCCAGTCAGTCTCTGAATGGAACATTGTATGGAATGGAACATCAGACCTATTATGTCTTTTCCTCCAAGGCCTTACATCACATTCAGATGGTTAGCTACAGCAGTTTAAAGAGCTAGCAACAGTCTGCAGGTACGGATACTAATCATTTGTCAGACACCACTCACTAAGATGGATTAGCAGCTATTCTGAGAGCACCGCTCTGCCTCTAAAAGGAATGGCTTCAGAGAATCTGGTGAACAGGATGGGTATAGGACCTCTACTACCACGTCAAATAATGGACACAGTAACAATGAATGAACGCTCTTCAGGTCCAGTTAGCATGACTGAATTAGCTTAACATTAACTGATACACTGAAAACCCTCATCATTTCATTGTTAACAATGTCAGCATATCTGGATAGACTAATACAGCAGGGTGTACAACTGATACAGTATAAACATCTACTGACCTCTTTCAGTTGTGGTGATGATGATATTAGCCTTTGTCGGAGATGCTGTACTCTGCTGGCTGAGGAAGAAAAGACCACCACATAATTCAGTGCTTAACCAAGAGAAATCAGAGAAGACTCAAAATCGGGCATTTCTCTCTGCCTTTTTGTTCAGTTTTTTTCATCATCACCCCTTTGAAGAAAAAACTGAAACCGGAGGCGATATTCCATTTGTGTATGGAATATATGAACGTATACCATCATACACAAAACTAGGCCTAGTTCTGCAGAAGCCAGGGAAATTCACAGGGTATCCAGGCTATGCTAGTGATTTCGTCAGCAAAGGATCAGTGCTGTCATCGACAAAAAATTGGGCATTTTGCTTCAAGAAGCATTCTGGTCCTTTACCGAGGAGACTGAACATTTGTTTTGACTATAATCATGATTATGTAAGTCCATTAAGATTGTACAACTACAAATAATGAGAGCAACAGTTCACCAAAACATGCTACCATGGCCAACCATGAATGAAATGGAGGACCAGTTAGCATGATGTCAATTACTTAATGCTAACTTAACCAAGTGAAGACACTGTGGTGCCCACTTGGGTCAATGGGCCCTACCTGCACTCGGGCTGCCATGAGTGGGTGGGCTCACTGGTGCAACACAAACATGGAATGGTGTGAATACAGTGAGACAGACTGGTATTTGTCTTGCAGAGATACTCTGATGGTTGTAACCAACTTATATCTATTATTTCAACTTATATCTATTATGTGTGCATTTAATAATAATAATAATAATCATAAGTTTAATTTGTATTGCGCCTTTCCCATGCTCAAGGTCGCTGAACAATAACATTATCAAAATAACGTTATTGCTTAGGAAGGAAATATGTGTTTGTACTATTAAAACCTACTAACTCACCTGGTTGAGGTCATTGCCACTCTCTGAAATCAGAAAGGAAACACCCATTAGAACATTTGCAGAAAGTTCTGTCAGGTTTATTTAAGAACTTTCAACATTTTCAGATTGAGGCTCCCGGGAACTCACACTAGTGACGAGGGCGAGATGCTCAGGCGACTCACTGAAGCTCCTGCCAATGTCAAAGACGCTCATGCTGCCGCTCTGGCACCTGCTGATCCACAACTGGTATTCATCTCTCTCAGGCAGCCGGTCCCAAAAGACTTTAAAGGCCTCCCACACAGTATCCTGACACACTGTAGAGTGCAGACATACATACACACTACTGTGAAGTTCGTTTTGTATATTTAAATAATAATAACAGCTATGTGCAACACATACTCAGTTTAAGCGAAGGAATAATAACTACAAAAACCTCTACAATATAAAAATTTTATCAATATTTTACTGCAGATTTCGGTGCAAAATGTGTTTTCGCATCTGATGCTACTATTCTACAGGCTTCAAACTATTTGTCATATGCAGTAAAAATGAAGAATTTGATCAGAGCTGTAGACGATTCTAAAATAACTATCCAGAACGCCCTAATATTTGAAATGCTGTGACCAAATCTGGTTGATCAAACACAAATTTGCGACAATGAATAATAAACTGTTTGACAATAATAGGCTTTTTTACCTCATAGCATTAGTTTTAGTTATTTCCAATTCCATCCACAAGCTGCCCCAGTCACACAAAACCACCAACAGTGGAAGATGCTTTCTCATAATCACGTGAAGGTCCACCACATCTTTACTAACTGCCCCTAACGAAACATCACTGGGCTCAACACAGCACGGGAAACATTAACAACCAATTCTGTTACGTCTTCTAATGGACTGATTGGAGTGATGGGGGGAGAGGAAGGGCCTTCCTGCCCCACCCAGAGAGAATGGGGCCGGTTGTGCTCTCTTAGACCAGTGGACACAGATACCGGCAATAGCCCCTGGAATCAAAATTTCGACCTCCTGATGACAGACCTAATGCTAAAACAGTTGAACCCTAAAGTACTTTTTGCATAACGTACATATCCTGCTTCTGTTTGTAATGTTTGCTTAGTTGGAATATTCTTTTTTCCCTGAATGTTTTATTAATTTAGTTTAGCATTTCCACATGTCTTTATAATTTTATTTAATGAATTTAAACTTCATAATTAATTTAAACGTCTTATGGGTTGAGACAGGGTTACTTTTCACTGTAAGTTGTTCTTGTATGTGTTATACTTGTATTCAATCTTGAACTTTAAGTTAAATAAACCATCGGTTACCAATGTTTTGATAATTGTGACACTTAAGACCATTAGAATTAGAACAAGTGATACCAAATCTTCAAAATGTCATGTCTCTGTTTAGAGTCATTCCTTGATAAATAATCAGCCTCGAGATTTAACCACGATGTTACGAAAGTGAGGCATTTTTGGACATTCATTTTATCACACTTTTCTTCCTAATGTTCTTCTTATTTACTGCAGGATCCGAAAACACAAAACAAGCTTCATAGCTCCTGCTAATTACGTGAGCCTTGCAAAATTGACTAAGTCTAGTGTATTGCATTGATTTTATACATTTATCTGCAGCCACAGTGAAAACATTGATTCCAAAGGCATAATATATGGACACGTGCAAATCTGGAAAGAATGATACAAATTGAGAAAGAATGTCACGTTTCAGAGTCAGGCATCAATTTCTAGCTGATTTCCTGTGGAAATTTGACGCAGCTGGGAATATTAGTGCACGGGGTTGCCCGCTGGGTTGGTGCTTCATGTGATGGACAGAAGGGAGCCAGTGAAAACCCTGCAACATCCCTTATGATAGATGGCTGTTTGAGGAGGAAAAATAATGAACTCAACCACTGACAAGATGGAAACATCTCGCCAATCTGCTCGCCTTCAGTCATCAGTTATTCCAGACGTGCCGTTCTCCCGCTTTAGTGAAAACCCATGTTTAGACATGTGTGATTTTTCAATGCACCCCTGCACATGGAAACACAAGCATGACATCAAGCGCAGGGAACATCAACCTGGGGGAAACTTGTTCAGCAACATTGCTGGGACATTCCTTTTGCATCTGCCTGCCTAAGCGGGACAGTGTGAAGTGTTGCAGGACCACTGGGAGGGGGCAGCGGGGTTCACATTTTCCTGGCACTCCGTGAGCGTCTATAGTGTGTGCAGAAAGTTTCAGTAGGATGGAGGCGGCTTGGTTATCCACAGGAAGGAGCAGGAGGGAGAGGAGCAGTAAGGAATATAGCAAGTGAAAGAGAAAGAGAGAGGGTGGGAGCACTTTGTGCTAGGATAGGCCTCTGATGTGAGCTGTCGTTAGCATCCGCTAAAGCAGTGGTTCCCAACCTTTTTTCTTGAAGCCCCCCTTGCCTGTGTCCAAGACAAGCCAGGCCCCCCAACCCCAACTCCTACCCGCATAGACGCACAAAAAGAATGAAGCGATTAATTACAAATTTTATTTGCGAAAAATAAACTGCGGTTGTAGGTTTTCGTTCTTATACACACACACACACACACACACACACACACACACACACACACACACACA
>JBBIGB010000039.1:10683570-10693914 GCA_037577075.1 Alestopetersius hilgendorfi
GAGGTAGCTCAGTAGAGCAGCAAGATCATTTAAAAAGTTGCTATTTGGTTTTGGAGGGCGATAAACTGTTGCAATTACTTCTCACACACCAGTACAGGACTTTCTATTGAACCTTCTTCCAGCTTCCAAAGACTGCTCTATTACATTTATCATTCTTGTCAAAAATGCCCAAGTTCATTCTGACCAATCAGCAATGATTAGCCTCTTATAGCATCTAGCTGATCTTGAAGACATGCAGCAAGACTCTCAGTTTTGGCAAGATTCTCAGTTTTGGCTCCTGAGTGAAGGAATGAATCCTGACCATTAGAATTGTGAGTGATGTGAGAGGGTCCCAGAGGAGCACTAACTTCATCTCTGGTAGAATCTCAATCAGCTGACGTTACGTCTGGATTTATTAGTGTGAGGGACATTTTCTTTGAAGACCAGAAAGCACCCGTGAACGTCTCTCAGTCTAAGAGTGTCTGCCAAACACCATAAATGTTCATCTAAATGTAAAAGACCAACACAAACAACTTTTTCAGACAGTTCCTCTGCCTTTTTTTAATATTCGTGACAGATTAATATTGGTTTACATGTCAAATCCAATCTTCAAAAGCTTCAGTGGAAGCTGAGTGGAAAAAGCCTCATGGAAAGTTCTAGAGCAGTGACACGGAAACATTTCCAACACAAGCCAGAAATTGAGCTCCAACCAAAGCATGAAAGAGCTGAGTCAGCTTCTCCAGTAATCACAGTCATCAGTTTTTTCCACCCAAACTGACCGAATTCAGGCCAATATGTACCAGGAACGCTGATCATATCCCATTTATATAATTATCTTCATTAGGAAACGAAATGAAAACTAATACTAGACACTTACCGTAAAACAGCTGATGCAAAAGTCCCTTTATTCTATTTAAGAACTTCCGTTTTGACCCACTCAGACCCAAAATCCACTACAATAGAAACACCTACATTTTGAGCTTCCACTCAGTGGCCACTTTATAAGAAGCACCCAACTTGTGCTTCCATTTACTGGTAACTTTATTAGAAACACCCACCTTGTGTGTGCACTCAGTGGCCGCCTTACTGGAAACATCCACCTTGTGTCTTCACTCACTGTTTTTATGTGTGTGGCCCTGGTACAAGTGTACTGGTTACAGCTGTGTCGCTGCTAGGTAAAAAGTAGACCACCAATTAAAAAATATCCAGCCAAAAACTGACCTAGTGTGACACAGTGGTCTCCAACCCTTCTCAAGAAGTATAATTCCAGTCACATTCTGCAAATGATATGCGCTGGCTAGTGAATGTCGTCAGAAGTTCCTGATTGAGTGTTAAGCAAAAGGCAGCCTGTTAGATGCAGGTAGGAGGTATGAAAGGCGAATCTCCAGAGCTGGGCACCAGGCTAGAGGATAGCTAATATAAGCTGTTTATTAACGGATGGGGTGTAGTTTGTTTCAACATGATACAGTAGGTTTCAAAAACAGTAGCTGGCGAGTGTATCTGTGTCTTAGTCGCCAGGACTAAGCCTTGTATCTCCAAAAAAGAAGGAAAACATTCTTACCTTTCAGTTCAAGAACGATAGTGTTATTTTGGACCATTTCCATTGGTCTGTTAGACACAAACCTTTAACAAAGACTATATATTTCTGGTTTAATGTGTGTGTAGGGGTGTGTGTTGGTGTGCGTGTACCTTCGGGGCTGGCTCTGCTGCCTCGTGTGGCTGCGCAGTGAGTCGTGTCGCATGCCTGTTGCTTCACTGGTCTTGTTCCCACCTTCTGCTCTGCTGGGTCTGGTCTTAGCTGGACAGTCCTGTAATCAACCACAGAACATCTGAACCATTATCTGAGATCTTCATCTCTCTCTCTCTCTTCCTCTCCCTCCCTCCATCATCTTTGTATCATGGCCCCATTTTATATGCTACATGTAAAGCAGCAAAAAGATGAAAGAAGGATTAGGGCCATCTAATAAACACTGGCCCTCAGCCTGGAAATGAGAAAACAGAAAGGGGAGGAAGTTATAAAGAAAAGATTGAGAAATAGAGCGAGAGACACACAGGGAGTTAGTTGAGTGGCACAGTTCAGCTCCTTCGTTAATAAGTAGTAAAAAGACAATGGAAAGAAAGAAAGAAAAGAATGGAAAGAGATCGAGTGACCTGCTGCTTTTACATTGGCCAAATAAAACAGAGAAAAAATCCAAAGGACATGATGTACCCCCTTAAACATGTCCTTACACCAACAAACCAGCTAACAGTTGTGTAAACACCCTCAACAGTGACGTACACACGCACACACGCGCACACGCAGGGCCTGAGGGAAACCCCTTTGCTACATCACTGCAGTGACCGCACCTCAGGTCAGCTCTGTTGCATCTGCACTGATCTACAAATCTAATGGCCAGGACTCCCAACATGCAGCTGAGACCCCAGGAGAGCCCACCCGACACAGCACAGGACAGAGGCCAAGACAAAAACCCATTTAACACAGTGACTCTCAGCAGCCAGACCCTGCGGGATTGAATGTGTTACTAATCAGCTGGAACAGAAACCGGCTGGTGTGAGTCCAGTTGAACATGTAGCCGATCAGATTGGATGTCCAGCGTCCAGTTTGCTACGCCAATCTGCAAGTCTGTACATCAAAATGTTCCTTCCTGATTTGATTTTGCACAATACTAATAATGATAATGATAATAATAATAATAATACACATTTTTAATGCAAAAATACACTCTCGGGCTAAATCCATTGTGCATTTCACAGAAGGGTGTCTGGGAAATACAGAATCAGGCTCTCCCATTGGTCAGTCCTTCAGGGGCTGGATTGAAGGTCTCACACATTTGATTCATAACCAACATCGTTAGGAAACTGGAGGGACTAAATATGTCTCTGACTGTACAGCCAAAATGTAAGCTGGTTTAAGTCAGTTCTAAATATGTCTTTGAAAATAGAGCCGTAAATAAAGCAGGGTTCAAGCCGTTCTAGACACGTCACTGACTGCAGTGGAGAGACTTATCCTGGACCAGACTCTTCTGCATTAATGATGATCAATGCCACAAAAACTAATTGATCAGTGCTACTGCTCTTGTGAAAACAAACTTTGACCACAGCATTCAGATACAAAAGTTTTGTAAATTTTTACAGCTTACATCAAGTCATACTGTGTCCTAAACCACACACACAATTCACGTTAATGAAAAACTGGATAAGGTTTGGGCTGAGAGACGTTTTGGGGGTGTTTTTATGGAAACAATTTAAAAAAACAAAAAACATTTTTATTTTGGACTCCTGACTGCCTGATCACATGTGGGGTGAGTGAAAATGTGTTGTTTTTTTTTTTACTAAATCCTTCCTATATATAATCTGTCAAAACAAATGCCCACTTAGCACAAAAACAGTTGCTATGGCAGAGATAGGGTGAGATTACCTTACTGGTCCTCTCTCCCTCTGTGCTCTGGCCATCCACACTTTCTTCCTGACCCAGCAGCGAGAGTAGCTGACCCCCGCGAGGGTGGGAGTGGAGCCTGTTCAGCCCATCCGCCCAGGACAGAGGAACACCCAGAAGCGAGTGTCCGTGACGCAGACCAATCGCATCCATCAGTGAGGCCAGCATGGCCAACCGCAGCTCATCCAACTGACCAGTCAGCGTCACCAACAGAAAAGGACACGGCTGACCTGTAGACAGAGGAACCCAGGGTCAGTATAAATCTTGTTAGTGTATATGAGGTAGTGTATGAGTGTAAAGACCAGCAGTTTGTGTGTGTGTGTAACTCACTGTGTGTGTGTGTGGTGTGTATTGCCGAGAGCTCTGTGTGCAGCAGTCTGGTCTGAGCGTCGGATAGGCTGAGGAAGAGAAGGGAGGGCGAAGGCTGCTGAGAGATGGCTAGTGGAGCTCCAACGCCCACCAAAGCCCCATCCCACACCCCATAACCACGGAGCTCAGAGTGTACGACGGCAATCACGATGCCATCATCATCATCATGCGCTCCTAAAAGAAAAAGTATTAAAATATTTAATGTTTTTTTCTATTTTATTTATGAAAATAATTGGCTACCATGCCTTAAAATGTGTCACATTGAAGTTTTGATGTACGGGTTGACCAGTTCTGACCAGGGGTGCGCACACATGTTGGCATACAACAGTATTTTTTGTATTCTGATTTATAAACTTTTCCAAAATGTAGATATTGAAACTAAGCAATAAGGAAAACAACACACGACCCAATTCATCCCCACTACTTTCCAATTTCTGCTGAGAGGAACAATATCATGCGCCACCTTGTGGACTTCAGAAGCAGTGCGATCAGAGTGGATGTACCAAAATCAGAGTATATTAAATATATTTTTAAAACATAAAAAAATGGTTAAATAAACAAATATTGCTAAATATAACATTGTGGCAAAACATTTTGCGCTATAGATACTTCTATTTTTTACCCGAAAGAAATTACCATGGCAATAACGTTCATCTGTGAGTAAACTGATCAATTTCCCAGATGCTTCAGACAAAAAGGCCCACTAACCATCAGAACACACCCCTAATCTCTCTCTTACACACCTCTGAGCACGGGGACTGCAGACATGCAAATAAGCCCTCTGCCTCACCTCTGTGTCACAGACATAAATAGAGATTTAAGCTGAGCCTTCTTAACGAAAGATAGAGAAAGAGGGAGAGACAGACAGAGAGACAGAGAGAGAGAGAGAATGAGATTCATTACACAAAGAAAAAAACAGCTGCCCGTAATGGACAAATGGACAATACACCATGCTATAAGACGGTCACATATTCTGACTGGCCTGTCCAAGCTCCGCCCATCATCATGTTCTTTCACATGGTATCAAAAATGTGGCCTTTACTAAAGAACAACCTTCACAGAACGATATGAAGTATAGGACGAACCTCACATTATGTCTAAAAGCAAATTAGAAATCACTTTAAAGTCCCTAATGGCCACAGAGTGTTAGCTGGTCTACCAGGGATGTGAGAAACTGGACAGAACATCCAAGTGGGCCCCTGAGAATCACTCAATACTGAATTTCCACACTAAATGCCATGTATGGATGTAATTATGCAACAAAGCAAAAAGGCATTTAATAATATCAAGATTTGCTTTTGCTTAAAAAAGTACTTGATGTTTTATGAGCTGGTGAGGAGAACACAGGTTCGGTTCCAGATTTCTCCTTGATGCCTCCAGCTTTTTGCATGGATTCGTGAAACTCCATCAGCAGCTCCTGATTTAATGTAATGGCTGAGCTGAGTATGTGAGGCATTGGATGAGAACAGTGGTTATTACTGGTAATACAGTGTAATACTGGGCTTCCATGAGAAGGTCTGGGAATGATTAAGTAAGCATACAGACATACGTAAAATCACTATTTACTGTATTATATTATTTGCATATATTCTTAGTTTTCAACTACAGTAACCCCTAAGTCAGCTGAGTCTAATGCTGATTTTTTTTCTGAGAACCGAATTGTATTACCACCACCAGTCCAGCGGTGACAGTAATACACTGAAAAGTTGTCAAACACCATAAAAAGAAGAAGAAGCAGCTGCTGCAGCATGTAGCATGACTGCTCAGTGTCTTGCCCTTGTATTTTAGTGTTTTAAACCCCTCCAGTTATCTCAGTTTGTTTAGTATTAGTAAGCTGTGCTCTGTCTAAACATGTGGGTAGAGAGTGTTATTTCAATCTTTCTTTTGTGTATGAGTCTTTGCATGCTGGTAATGCTAACCGCTAATGCTAACATTCTTTAAGCAATAAAGTTTTCTGATTCTGATTATTTATTTACCTTTACATTTTCTTTAAATGTAATGCATTAAACAGAGTTTAAAATGAAATTAAAGTGTTCTGGACCAGATTTGGGGGTTATAAAAATCATTTTAGGCTTTTTTCACTATACGCACTATATATATAACTGTTTCTTGCCTGAAAAACATTTACGGCATTTATCAGATGCTTTTATCCAAAGTGACTTCCATTTCCTAACTACAGGGGACAGTCTCCCTGGAGCAACTTAGGGTTAAGGGTCTTGCTCAGGGACCCAGTGGTGCTGCTGAAGGTAGGATTCGAACCCATGACCTTTTGGTCTGGAGGCAAGTATCCTACCAACTGAGCTACCGCCACCCTATGTGCAGAAGACTAGTAAGACTAGTAAAACTAGTAATACTAGTCTTCTGCACTGTATTGTACTGTATAAAATAAGTTTCATTAGAGATTTGGAGATTCAGATATTTTGACCAAAGCAAGGTGTTTGTGGGTAGGCTCCATTCATTTCACATGTCTTCATGTCCTAATGCCACAATAGTTCCAGACGTATCCAGGGACATTCAAACTCCATAACCTCCACGAAAACAAACCTCCTCAAGAAAAACACTGTGGTGCTGTAAACACCACTGCTGCAACGGATTCAGCGAACATTGGAACCAGCTGACCAGAAACACAACAACCCTCCTTCCAGCAATAAATCTCTCATCACCAGGGTACACACCTTCCCCCAGCCTCTCTCTTTGTGTACTTACCCTTCAGGGGTATGGAGATGCTCTCGTCTGTGATCTGCGACAGAAAGGATAAACATCATTATCATTGTATCAGTGCAGGAAGGGGGCAGTACAGGATGTAGTAAGAGTGAGCGAGTGGGTTGTAAATTTCAGTCTAAATTAGAAGGCAGCTCCGCAATGAAAGTGAACCCATGAGAGGTTTTACAGACCAAGAGCAAGTTTATGGGTTTGTCCAAGTGGTCAGAGAACTTCATAACCATACATTAAAAAACTGCACTCCCCAATTCAAACCATGCGCACCTAAATGAACCTGTCAACACTGATCAGACCACGGGTCTCAGCTCGCCTCCTTAGAATGACAAGGACAGGCCGACTTGACCCAACACTTTTCAAAGGTTGAAGAAGTACATCAAGACTTTCCCATCAGAACTGCAGAGATCCACGCTGTAATCAAACACAGACTGAGGACCCTCCTCTTACTGAGCTCGGAGAACATCTACATCTTCATTCTGTGTATGTGAGTGGAGTCTTGGTGGTGATCTCTGGAAGAATCTTAGTCTTCCCCTATTCCACCGTTGGGGTTTGTACAATAACAAACATTGAAAGAATGTTTAATATTATATGCTTTATAGTTTTTTGTGATAATCTAAAGCATTCCAAGTTTATGCAGAACATTTTCAGAAAATGGACTTGTCCCCTTTGGGTTTGTCCTTTCCCAGCCTAAAAGTGCTGAAATCTCGCCAAAAATCTAATGTTCACCGTACACCCCCTTTACCTCAAATGTATGTACGACCTGTTTGCTTTCTGCAACCATAAGCTTGAAAATGTTGGATGTTATTCAGCGGTAAAAAGTGAGTGGTTCGAGCATGACTACCTACTTTCAGATGCTCATTTTAAGTGACGTTCGGAAATTAAAAACAGCTCATTTTAAAAGTGTAGGCCTATATTCAATGTTCAATATTGATTATAGGGGAAAAAAATTGTCCTCTTCATCAAAACACATTTTTTTGGGCTTGTATTTCGAGAGGTAGCTGCCGTTTCCCGCTCACCGTCACCGGTCTCTGATAGCCTAATGCTATACAAGTAATGCAGAAGCCCACATTCAGAATTAAATTTAAGAAACCGCACCCTCGTCCACATGCGGCGGCAAAAGAAAATATGAAACTAACGATATTAAATATGGTTTTCTTGCATAGTAAGGAAGGCCATAAACCACAGCGTGTTTTTTCACAGTGAAACAAGACACTTGGAGCTTATGAATGACAAACTGTTTGTGAAACGAATTAAAAAGGGTTTGAGAGTAAAACTGATGTGTAAAAGTGACACACTGACCTACTGAGCTGTCCTTACACAACTGCAGCCCTCGTTACAACCACGATACAAGTCTAATTGAGAACAGGACACTGGCCAGTCCTTGCACATGCTTTCCTTGCTCATTAATGATTGTTTTTGTTTTGTTTTTCTGAAGCATTTACAGACACGTGAAGATGATTAACTGCGATGCCTCCCAAAGCTGGAGTTGATCTGGGGTTTGATCAGTGCTATGGTTATGAAGCGTGTGGAACGTTCACATCTCCATCACTCCTCATGTTTCGGGGCGATTTAACTGCTTGAGATATTTTGGCAAGCCACAATCGGAGTAACACCATGGGTGTTTGCTTTTATTGCCACCCCCTCCTCCCCACTTCATTTTGTTCGTTCACTCGTTTCCCTCACTCTCTCTCCACTTTTTTTTCCAGGCTATCATCAGTATTTTGCGGTCAAAGCTGCAAAAAATGTCCTGCACTGGAAAACACAAAAATAAAACAAAGCAGATCAACAGGGCAGCATTCATGTGCATGTTTGTTTACAAACAGGTCTTCATTTTGGAGTAAAACAGTTACAAAGCTGTGCAAGGTGTGTAACGATACAGTCAGAGTAGGGGTGTACAACATGCTGAACTGAGTTGTTGACTGGCATGAGGTTTAACCCTATAAACAATGCAGGTAATTTAAATATTATAATTAAATATCATAAATAAATATTATAATTTACAGAATTCACATTTTTTGTACTGTGATGTCAAAATATTTTGATGTATCATCACATCCCTACAAGACCATTAGAAAACTACAGCATATTCAAAATGCTGCTGCTATTGAATAAGTTCCAGCAAAACCAAGAAAAGAGAGCACATTATTCCAATCCTCAGGGTTATTCACTGTTCTCCGATCAGGCATAGAATTGTGCTCAAAGTATTGCTAAGTCACTCAGTGGTTTGAGACTTAAATCTGAAACTACACGGGGTGACCTCAGCATTTACGCTGCCCTCTGGCAGAACCAGCTCCTCGTTGAGATCAGTTCCGATCTGCCATCCAAATAAACTTGCCTACTAAGGGGTGCAAAACCAGTTCTTGAGGTTAAGGTGAGGGTTAGTACCTGGTTAGAATGTTCTCATTACACACAAATACTTACGAATTAATAATATACATAGAACACATTATTAGGGACATAATTCACTTGAATTAATCGACAAAGTAATGGATTAACTGACAAACATTTAGGCTTTAAACACAGAATGGTAAACAGAAAGAACAGGCTTTTGAACTTTTGTCTGTACAGAGAATAAAAAGTCCAGGTATCTTTCACTGATTTTCTCTCCTGTTGAATTTATGCTGAACCTTATTGTGTGTGTGTGTGTGTGTGTGTGTGTGTGTGTGTGTGTGTGTGTTGTTCACACAAAGGTCTGCGTTCCTCCTGCTTTCTTGCCCCCCCAAACCATTACAATGCCTGTTCAATTTTATTTCAGCTGCCAATAACAATGTTGGAAAAATGTTTTCTCATTACAATAAACAAGAACAGAACAGGATAAAACCCCACAATGTGTGTGTGTGTGTGTGTGTGTGTGTGTGTGTGTGTGTGTGTGTGTGTGTGTCAGAATACGAGTGTGGCCTTTTTGGAACAGGGTGATGCTGGAGGAAGTGCTGACGGCCAAACCAGTGAGAACCAGTTTACCATGTCCACCATTCATGTGGAGCATGGCTGAATCAGAGGCACATCTTTTACACAGAAACACACATTCTTACACAATGTCTGAGTGTGAGGTCCCTACCTAAGATATATATGCAATAACAATATTAATGATGACATAATAACAATAGGTTGCTTTTGAATAATAGGTTTGTATCTATTTGTAATAATTATATTTCTGTATAAAAGTCAGGCCCACTTTGTAGTCTTGATTTTGTTGTGATTGTCAGAACATCTTTGTCCAGCAAATGTATGAAAGCAAACATACCATGATGGGTCCGTTGGCGTGGGTGCACGTAGTGCCGAAGTGCAGCGTAGAGAAGGGTAGTTCTATGACCTTTGATCTGCTCCCTCCTGCGCTCAAATTCTGACTGGTCTTCAAAGACAGGCAGACAGAGAGACAGAGAGACAGAGAGAGTGAGATATTCATTATACAGTTTTGGTGTATTTGGTGTACAAACTCCGCCCCACCCCAGCTACTCATCCGTCATACTTTCAGACACTCTTTCCCATTGAGTGTCTCAAGAGGTAAATTAGACCCTCTTCTGTCTGCTCTGGAGCACGTTAGCTGAGCTAAAAAACTACAGTAATATTCAGAGACGAATCTCAGAGACAAATCTCGACTGGAGGTGTCAACATTCCTGCTGTAAAGAACCTGTTCCTTGTAGGGCGTTAACACAAAAGTCGACTAGTCCAGCGTTTCTCAAACTTATTTGTCCTGGGGACCGGTCATGTCAGGATTTGGGGCTGCAGGGCCCGGCACATTACCCAAACACCTTCCAGCCCCGCCCCCCGGCCACGCCCCCTCCCCCGCGACAACCACCACCCTGCGGAAAGAAAGAATCCAGACTCGCTTGCTTTGAACA
>JBBIGB010000039.1:10770739-10783441 GCA_037577075.1 Alestopetersius hilgendorfi
TGTGTGTGTGTGTGTGTGTGTGTGTGTGTGGGTGTGTGTGTGTGTGTGTGTGTGTGTGTGTGAGAGAGAGACTGTGGTCAGACAATCTGGCGGCTTTGCTATCACTAAATGGCCCCAATCACAAAACCTTATGACTCGAGCAGAGCAACAGATCAATAGTTTGCTCTTGTGTTTAGTGTGTGTGTGTATGTGTGTGTGTGCGCATGTGCCCCAGTGCAGAAACGGGTGTATTTTTTTATGGGTGCATGTTGAAAGTCTTGTTAAACGTTAATGTGAACCACGACTTTCAGTCATGTGACTTTGACCGGTTGTGACATCATTGCCAGGAGCAACTGAAGCCCATTAGGAATCTGGCCTTCGGAATTTGGTTGTTGGGCATTTTCTACTTTCCTATATTCCCCAGGCTGTCACCTTTAGCACATTATGGAAAGTAGCAAATTAGCAACTACTATACCATAATGTTACTATTGTAAAAAAGGCTGATTTCCTAAATGTCCATTTAAAAAGTTTTCCACAAACTCTACATGTTATGCCCCTGGATATACATTACATTTACAGCATTTAGATGACGCTCTTATCCAGAGCAACGTACATCAGTGCTCAAGTCGTCCACAACTGTTTCTTAAACCTGTAAAACAGCTTAAAACCATGTCCACTATTTAACCGAAATACTGCACATTCGGTTCACCTGAACAACATCTGTCAAGTAATACCTAAACACCACAAGTCAAACAAAACCTGAACAACACAAGTCATAGAAAAGTCAAGAGTTAAGACAAGCGTAAGGAAGAGATTTTTTGCGAAATAAGCAAGCAGAATGCGAGACATAGTTAGTCGCCCAGGTGCTCCTTGAAAATGCTTGAAGAGGCGAGGGACTCCGCAGATCTGGTCGGAAGAGGGAGTTCGTTCCACCTCTGGGTGGCTGAGACTGAGAAGAGTCTTGACGCAGGTCTTCCTCTTGTTTAGAGCAGCGGAGGCTCAAGACTAACCGTGCTTGAAGCCCTGAAAGGACGAGAAGCAACACGTAGTTTGATCAGTGCTGATATGTTTGGGGTTGCAAGTCCATTCTTGGCCTTGAAAGCGAGTGTTAAGGACTTGAACTTAACGCAAGCACAACAGGGAGCCAGTGGAGGTTCTTTAGTAAAGGTGTGATGTAAGTGAACTTAAGAACGTTGAAAACTAACTTGGCAGCTGTTTCTGAAACAGCTGAAGTGGTTTGTTACCTTCTGTGGAAGTCCAGCCAGTAGAGAGTTGCAGTAGTCCAGTTTGGAGATGACCAGAGACTGGACAAGTATCTGTGTAGCTTTTGTGGTGAGAAAGATTCGGATTCTTCAAAGGTTGTAGAGAATGCTCACATTGTTAGCTGGCTATAGCAGTGATGCTCAGAATATTCTGGAAACTAACACATTAGAAGAACAGAATTGTTATGTTATTAAAAATGCTTGTTTTCTCATTTACATAGTTTTCTCTGAAAATTCCAGACAATATGCTTCTGGTGTATATATGCTGCTAATCATAATATACCTCAAAATCAAGGTTTTAAATAATATTATAGCTGGCTAGCAATGCTACCATATATTAACCACAGGCTTGGTTACCATGTGGAGCTTTCAACGTGGGACCTATCTACATAGAAATTACAGGCTAGTTTGGAATCCCTCACTAGCCTGTTAAAATTTCTCATGAATTTGGTCAATTATGTTCATAATTTACCCAAAATGAGTAAGTATGATATGATGAATATGGCTTTAGTGACACCATATTTGCTAATGTAGCACCTAGCTGTTTTGTTGTAAACACACCTGAGCCAGGTAAGCAAGCCTGTTCGACTTAATACTTGGTTTAGGTGTAGAAGACTGACTTGGAGGTAAAATCTGGATGGGTTAAAGGATCTGATCAAACACCAGCATGTGCACAACATAACAAGTGATGACTATCTAGCAGCTATGTTCAGTAGAAATTGCTGGCTAGGCTGTCAGAACACAAGGCTTTGCTTCGCTGCCAATCTCAGCACCTGACTCATGTTATTAAAGTTGTCAGAGCTTTATTACCTGGTTCAGGTGTGATTGGAACTAGCAATAAACAGGCTGGTGCACTTTAGGCCCTGGACTGTGAACCTCTGCACAGGTCATTACAAACTGGTCGAACATTATTTGGGTGTTTGTTTTGCCTTGACAGAGACCTGACCCAGATATCATAACATTAGGATGTTTCTGGCCTTTTTTCACCAGCGTTGTCATATCCATATGAAAGCAATCTTTTATGAGGTCCGGTTCTCTTGCCGTGATCTGGAATATTCAGCACAGAACATTCTAACACTTCTGACTGCAGGTTAATGGAGATTCAGGATTATATACTGTCATCCAGAGTGACATACACCAGTGCTTAAAATAGTTCACATTTGTTCTTCCTACTTGCAAAGTTAGACTCAAACCAGAATTTGCTTATAACCAAATCACTCCTAACTAAGTAAGAGAAAAACTCAGAGGTTAGTACAAAGTAAGCAAAAACATGGACAAGAGTGAAGTTTTTTTATAAATAGGAAAAAATGTGCAAGCAATAAGTGTCAGGACTAGTTAGCCCCCTAGGTGCTCCTTAAAGAGATTTCAGACAACTCTTGAAGACAGCGACAGACTCAGCAGATCTGATTGCCAGAGGGAGTTTGTTCCACTACTGTGGGGCCAGGACTGAAAAGAGCCTTGACGCATGTCTTTCTCTTCTCTTGAGTAGTGGAGTTTCAAGACAAGCAGTGCTTGATGCTCTGAGAGGACTGGCAAGGAGATGCAATACCATTCTTGGCCTTGAAGGCAAGAGTTATGGCTTTGAACTTAATCCGAGCAGCCACAGGGAGCCAATGCAGGTTCCGCAGTAGAGGCGTGGTGTGGGACAATTTTGGCACATCGAAGACTAGTCTCGCAGCTGCTTTCTGAATTCAGTGCATTCAGCTGAAGTAGTTTTGATGCAGGCAGAGTGAGTCCAGCCAGCAGAGATTGGCAGTAGTTCAGTTTAGAGATGACCTGAGACTGGACAAGTAACTGCATAGATTCAGTGGTGAGAAAGGGTCAGATTCTTCTGATGTTGTGGAGAAGGTACCAGCAAGTCCTGGAGAGGTGGTCAATGTGTGGTGAGAATGACAGATCTTCATTTTGTATCTTCATCTTGCCTTCTTTGAGGACATGAGAACCAAGTTCTCAGGAGAAATGGTGAGGTTGTGGCTCAATGATGGATTCCCATTGATGAGGATTCAGCTTGAGGTCATACACCACCATCCAAGAGGAGATGTCAGCCAGGCAGTCTGAGATGCTGATCAAGACCTGGGCGTCACTGGAGGGAAAGAAGAGAATGCGTTGAGTGTCATCTCCAGGAAAAGTGGTTAAAAAAGCCATGTGAGGCTAGTGCATAAAAAGAAGAGAAGTGGCCCAAGGACTAAGCCATGTGGAACACCAGTGGACAATCTTTGTGGGGCAGACAGTGATCCTTGCCATGCCACCTGGTACTTACAGCTATTGAGGTAGGATGCAAAACACTGTCAGGCTTGATACCCCAAGGTTGGAGAGAGTAGCCAGGAGGATCTGATGTTTGACTATGTTGAAGGCTGGAGAAAGGTTAAAAAGAATCAGGGCTGAAGACAGGTTGGCTGATGCATGCAGTTCTTCAGAGACGACTAGTAGTGCAGTTTCAGTAAAGTGTGCAGCCTTGAACCCAGATAGGTGAGGGTCCAGAAGCCTTATTCGAGATAGAAAGATGTTGAGTTGGTTATATACACCGCATTCCAGGATTTTGAAAAGGAAGAATTGAAAAGATTCCGGTGTGTAGTTGATGTCTGAGCAGTCCAGTGTGGGTTTCTTCAGAATTTCTGTGAACACGGTAGACTTGAAGGCAGAGGTACATGGCCAGTTCTTAAGGAGCCATTAATAATTTAAGAGATATGCAGGATTAGATTTGAGGATATCGTCTGCAGCATCCTCAATGTTTTGGGGTTGAGCGGCAGCGTCGTGGGCTTGCAGGACATCAGGAGCTAAGACACATCCTTGAGAGAGAGCAGCAAGAAGCCAAGACACTGGGTGGCATGTATTGGTCCCTGGCTGGCTAGTGGCTTCTTGATAGGAGGGAAGAACACTCTAATGTCATCAATCTTCTCAATGAGGAACGTGGCAAAGTCCTCAGGTGAAAGAGCTGGATAAACAGGGAGAGATGGTGGTTTAAGAAGAGATACAAAGGTGGCAAACAGCTTGTGAGGATTGGATTCTGTGTCTGTAGAAGAAAGATTTAGCAGAGCTTAGATGAGCTGCAAATTTGGATAAGAGATGTAGTCACCGTTATAAAGCGTTTTCCTCCATTTTCTTTCAGCTGCCGTCAGTTCCCTATGGTTACTTTGCAGGACCTCGAACAGCCATGGAGCCAGAGGAGAGACATGCTTTGGTCTGAAATACAAGGGACAGAGTTGATTAATTGAGCTGGTGAGAGAGACGAGAGAAAAGAAGTGGTGGCTGATTCAACTGTAGATGGACAGAATACGCTGTTATCTTTACACTCATATAATTTTATATATATGACAGTCTGTCAGTAACTAAATCACACTAAACTTGGGCTGTGTCCCAACAGCTGAAGCACCAACTGACAGACGAAGTGCCGTGCAGGACACTCAAGAGCACAACACACTCAACCTTGTCAATCTTGTGTCAAAGTAACACCAGGAAATTACATTGCAGAGCTGTTGCTTTCATTACAAACTTTTTTGTAAATCATCTTTATGGCGTATTCATCATCCTTTCTTATTCATTCATCACTTCTATGGCACTGTACAAATAGTAACTACTGCTTAAAGTCAAATGAGTGACTCCAGCATTAAGGGGAACATCATTTCACTGATGAAGGAATATTTAGTTACTCTGCATAAAGGCAGAGCAACTTGAGTTGAATACAAGAACAATTCACAACACAAAATAACAGATTGTGGAACTTTAGTGTGGAGAAAACTCACACAGCCATGATAAGAACCTCCTCCACGGAAGGGTTAAAGTAATAACATAACTGGTCACCTAGCTGTGCTGATAGTGTAAGCTAGCGATTGATTTTTTTTCTCGCTCTGACGAACTGGTCGAACATGGTCTGTTTGTTTTGTGCTGGCTATCAACGGCAAACAAAGGCCTCCTCTGTTGTGCTGAGCTAAAACCAAGCCACTGCAATGGGCTAAAACCTAGCCGCAGCAGCGCTGCCTTTCTATCAGTCTTTCGCCTACCTGCTCCAGCTCTTATCAACGCACACACACACACACATACACACATACGCATGGTCGGGTACACACATACACACACGCACCATCAAACAAGCGTGCACGCACACACAATGTCCTGATTGCAGCCTCCCCCCAGAGAGAGAGAGCTGAAGTAAAGAGTGATTGCCGAGGAGGGAGGGACGAATTTACACTCCGCAAACAGCACTCATTATAAACAGGCAGCGCCGGGTGTGTGTGGGAGAGTGTGTGTGGCCAAACCCCGGCCAGTAGAGTAAGCAGTAAAAAAGCCAAGCCCTCAGCTGCTGCCAAAAAGAACAGATTAGCGCACCAGCCAGTCGGGCGTTTGCCTAGAGAGAAAGCGAGAGAGAAAGAGAGAAGCTCAAGGCCGATGTGCATCAGTCTGACCAGCTAATTAACAAGGGCACAAAATCTGACTAGAAATCCACAATGTAGCTGGACCACCCCATTGGAAGCCTTCAGTGGAGAACCCTACACTTTTGAAGGGAAATTTTACCTAATTTCCCCTAAATTTCTCCATAATTCTATAAGGTGTGTTTAAAGTGTCCATTTAACATATGTGAAAGGACAACAGCATGAAATTTTTCTCTACATCTAACCCATTGAAGCAGCAGGCAGGCAGGAAAGCAGAACCCGGGAAGCAGGATGGTACCTTGCTCAATTTATCTCAATGGTGCCACTAGCAGTCCTGGGATTTGAACATACAACATTCCGATTGTAGAGGTAACCCCCTAGCCACTTGGCCACCAGCTGCTCAAGATGTAAACAGAGTGGGTTTGATGTTTTGGAAAAACTGTTCAGAGTGGTGGTGCCTTTAAAAACCTGCCTCTAAAATGCTCCCTCACAGAAAGTTATTCCATGAAATGGTAATGACTGCGCCATCTGATTCCTGAGAATCATTCTGTATTTAATGTTACATGTTTGTATTCTTAAAATTGCACCTTTTGTATTTTTTTTGTATTTAATGTTTCATGTATGTACCTGGGGTTTGAGAGTAACATAATTTAAATTCTCTGTATGTCTGGTACGTATGGCAGATATGACAATAAAGTTGACTTTGACTTTGACTTTGACACTTAGATAATTAACAAAAACAGTGATTCCATTTATCTAGACTGGAACGTTTCACACCAAACCCACCTTGAATTACTGAATTACTCTCTACTAAACTTGATCCAGCAAGTGTCTCCAGTAAGAGGGTCTATCTGGTAGTTTCTACAAGAAACTCTCTTCCACTCTCTGGAAGTGTCCCCAGTAAGAAGGTCTATCCAAAAGGGTCTGCAGTTAGAGGATCTATTTGGAAGTGTCTCCAGTAAGAGGGTCTATCTGGTAGTTTCTACAGGAAAAGGAACCCTCTGGAAGTGTCCCCAGTAAGAAGGCCTATCCAAAAGGGTCTCCAGTTAGAGGATCTATTTGGAAGTGTCTCCAGTAAGAGGGTCTTTCTGGAAGTGTCTCCAGTAAGATGGTAAATCTGGAAGGGTCTCTAGTGAGAGTGTCTAACTGGAAATATATCTATCAGGAGTTGTCTCCAGTAAGAGTGTCAATTTTTAGGTGTCTCTAGTAAGAGGGTAAATCTGGAAGCATCTCAAGTAAGAAGGTCTCTCTGGAAGTGTCTTTGAGAACAGGGTCTATCTGGAAGTGTCTCCAGTAAGAAGGTCAATCTGGAAGAGTTGCCGGTAAGAGTGTCTATCAGGAGTCTCTAGTAAGAGGGTCTGTCCATTAAGAGGGGTAAAGTGGAAGTGTCTCCAGTAAGAGGGTGTCTCTGGAAGTGTCTCCAGTAAGAGGGTGTCTCTGGAAGTGTCTGTAGTAAGAGGGTCTGTCTTGAAGTGTCAACGGTAAGAGGGTCTATTTGGAAAAATCTCTGGTAAGATGATCTATCTGGAATTGTTTCCAGCAATAGGATCAATTTGGAAGGGCCTCCATTAAGAGGAACTATCTAGAAGGGTCACAAGTTAGAGGGTCTTTCTGGAAGTATCTCCAGTAATATGGTCTCTCAGGAAGTGTGTTTGATAAGAGTCTATTTAATAGTTAATCTGGAAGCGTCTACAGTAAGAGGATGTATCTGGAAGTGTCTAGAGTACAAGGGTCTTTCTGGAAGGATCTCCAGTAAGAGAGTCTGGAAGTGTCCACAATACGAGGGTCTATTTGGAAAAGTCCCTGGAAAGAAACTGTCTCCAGTAAGAGGGTAAATCTGCAAGGGCCTCCAGTAAGATGGTTAATCTGGAATTGTCTTTAGTGAGAGGGTTGATCTGAAAGGGTCACCGGTAGGAGGGTCTTTCTGGAAGTATCTTCAGTAAGAGCGTCTGTTTGGAGGCGTCTTTAGAAATAAGGTAAATCTGGAAGGGTCTCCAATAATAGAATCTTTCCAGCAATGTCTCTAGTAGGAGAGTCTCTCTGGAAGTGTCTATGATAAGAGTGCCTACCCGGAGGTGTCTCCAATAAGAAGGTAAATCAGGAAGGGTCTCCGGTAAGAATGTCTAACTGGAAATATATAGAGGTTTTCCAGTAAGAGGAGCTCTCTGGAAGGGTTTCCAGGAAGAGGGTCTTTCTGGAAGCATCTCCAATAAGAGGGTCTCTCTGGATGTGTCTGATAAGAGGGTCTATCTGGAGGCGTCTCCAGTAAGAAGGTCAATCTGGAAGAGTTGCCGGTAAGAGTGTCTATCAGGAGTCTCTAGTAAGAGGGTCTGTCCATTAAGAGGGGTAAAGTGGAAGTGTCTCCAGTAAGAGGGTGTCTCTGGAAGTGTCTCCAGTAAGAGGGTGTCTCTGGAAGTGTCTGTAGTAAGAGGGTCTGTCTTGAAGTGTCAACGGTAAGAGGGTCTATTTGGAAAAATCTCTGGTAAGATGATCTATCTGGAATTGTTTCCAGCAATAGGATCAATTTGGAAGGGCCTCCATTAAGAGGAACTATCTAGAAGGGTCACAAGTTAGAGGGTCTTTCTGGAAGTATCTCCAGTAATATGGTCTCTCAGGAAGTGTGTTTGATAAGAGTCTATTTAATAGTTAATCTGGAAGCGTCTACAGTAAGAGGATGTATCTGGAAGTGTCTAGAGTACAAGGGTCTTTCTGGAAGGATCTCCAGTAAGAGAGTCTGGAAGTGTCCACAATACGAGGGTCTATTTGGAAAAGTCCCTGGAAAGAAACTGTCTCCAGTAAGAAGGTCAATCTGGAAGGGCCTCCAGCAAGAGGGTCTCTCTAAAAGTGCCTCCAGTAAGAGGGACTATCTGGAAAGGTCTCCAGTTAGAGAGTCTTTCCAGACGTGTCTCTAGTAACATGGTCAATCTGGAAGTGCCCATTAAAGTGGGGGTATTTGGCGATGTCTCCAGTAAGAAGACCTTTCCAGAAGTATCTCCAGTAGGATCTCTCTGGAAGTGTCTTTGATAAAAGGGTCTCTCTTTAAGTGTCTCCAGTAAGAGTGTCTAGCAGGAAATATTTCCAGTAAGAGGATCTTTCTGGAAGTGTCCATGGTAAGAAAGTCTCTGGTAAGAAGGTCTTTCTGGAATTGTCTCCAGTGAGAGGGGCTTTCTGGAAGTGTTTCCAGCAAGAGGGGCTTCCTGGAAGGCTGAAATCATGGGCAGAGACCCCCCACCCCACCCCCCCACCCCCCAAAAGCCTGAGCGTGACCATCTTTTAGAAGGTTGGCGTGAAAGCGTGTGAGGATGCCATGTGTTATCCCGGAGACCCTGACAACCAAACCTGGGGCCCCTGACCAAGTGGAACATGTCCAGCAAACCTGAACTGTTAAATTTTTTGAGGTATTTTAAAGAGGCCAATCATGCAGGTGGGGCCAAATGTATGAGGGGCGTATCCGATTTGACTGATTGGCCTGGCCTGGGGTCGAAATCCATAAACTGGGAGCTAAAATCCTTAAGGGACACTACATTTGACCGCCGTGCTGCTCACACACACACACACACACACACACACAAAGACACACAAACACACACACACCGCGACGCGGGAAAATAGCCCCGTGCTCGTGCTTATGTGTGTGCGCGAACCAGCCGTGATGCGGAACAATCAGCAGCTCTGCTCGGCGCTCTCTCTCTCACTCTCTCTCTCTCCCTCCGTCTCTCTCTCTCTCTCTGGGCGGCGCCATGGCAACGGAACAGCTTCAATTAGAGGAGAAGAAAGAGCTTCCCCTCGGCACGGCACCGCGCGAGGCGAGTGTCAACGAGCACGAGAGAGCGCGCGCGCGCGCCGGTGTGTGTGTGTGTGTGTGTCAGAGGGAAATTGCGAGACGGTAGAGAGCAGACAGGGGGAAAAAATGATCGAGGGAGAGAAAGAGCGCGTGTGCGTGTGTGCGCTTGTGCGTGCGTATGTGTGTGTGCGTGTGGAGATTGTGAGCGGGAGGAGGCACGCGGGATGGGTGTGTGTCCGCTTATGTGTGTGCGCGCGGGAGATAGAGACTGCACGGAAGCGAGCGGAGACGGTACGGAGGGAGGGAAGGAAGGAGGGAGGGAGGGAGAGAAAAAAGGAGACGCCAGAGACAGCCAGCCCGCCCGCCCGCCTGCCTGCGTGTGTGTGTGTGTGTGT
Organism: Alestopetersius hilgendorfi; assembly: GCA_037577075.1. Classification (NCBI taxonomy): domain Eukaryota; kingdom Metazoa; phylum Chordata; class Actinopteri; order Characiformes; family Alestidae; genus Alestopetersius; species Alestopetersius hilgendorfi. Next base: position 10,780,530 of record JBBIGB010000039.1, read on the forward strand.
GTTTTTTTTTCCTCTCTCCCGCTTTAGCGCAGCTAATGAAAAATGAAATATAGCCGCGCGCAGCAACCACCGGGGTCCAAGCATCGCACGCACGCAAAGGTCACGTAATGGCGGGGCGGCGGTCAACCCTTCTTCATCACATCTGTGGGGTTTTTATGAGGTGGATGGTCTGTTTTGGGGGTTTTATTTGTATTTTTCTTAAATATGATCATTTTTATAATGGGAAATACTCACTTTCTGTAAACACTTCATCCACAGTAGGCTACCAGGTACACCGAAGCCTATCCCCAGGTCACTTGGCGTAACGCAGGGCAGGAACGGAAAGGGGGTGGAGGTAAACTCCCTTTGAGTCATGCAAGTTTTCCGACTTGTCGACTGTGGCTTGATTTGCCAAAAAGGGGAGGTAGCAGGTTGTTTTTGTACAAATGAGGGTAGGGTACTGGTTTTGTTTGTCACTGTGGTGGAAGAGGGGGTCCTTAAATACAGAAAACCCTTGGCTTAATTTATGTTAAAACTGCCCATGGGACCCTACAGTGGGTCCTTTCAACCCATCCATAACTACCTATAGACTGGAGCGGTTCACACCAAACACACCCTAAACAACTCTTTTCACATTTTGGAAAACAACTCTGACAAGGTTGTGGCGGGGGCTCCAGATGCCTGAACACAAGCCTTGTTTAGAAGATGTAGGGTTTGAAAGTATGAGAATTACACCAAATTAACGCCAGACATAAAATCAACACATCAGACACGGCAGTCAAGAAGGTACCTGTTGAAGGGCTTAAAGGGGCTTGTGCTGCTTATACGGTTTCTGATAAACTTCTCTGTACTTGGACCTGATCCTGGAAGGGTCTACAGTGAGGATCTCTCTGGAAGTGGCAGCGGGTAGCCTAGTGGTTAGGGTGTTCACCCTGCTGTCAGGAAGTCGTGGGTTCAATTCCGAAGAATGCTAAGCACCTCTGAACTAGGTACTGTCCCCACACACTGTTCCCTGGGCGCTGTGCTCCTGGCTGCCTGCTGCTTCACTTTGTGAATGGGTTAAAAACCAAGGAAGAATTTTGTGGTGTGTTCAAGTGTGACAGAATGGTCAATTTCACTTAATAAAAATAAGAGAGCTCCCTGAATGACTGAACCAGTTTAATGTGTGGCAGGGGGCCCATAATGCCGTACACAACACATCATTAACACATCAGACACACCAGTCCAAGAGGGCACCCATCAAAGAGCTGGATGTCAGGAATTTATGCCGCTTATACCCCCTCAGCCAAACAATCTGAGCACTTGGACCTGATCCTAGAAGTCTCTCCAGTAAGAGTGTTGCCAAACAGTGTTTTACAGCTAATACTCCCATAGGGTCAAACGGAATCCTATAGTAAGAACATCCAGGACAGCAAGTTTTGTGATGAGTGTGGGCAGAAATGTACACATATTAAAGCATATTACAGGTTATAAAATGCTAAAAATATGTGCCTGGTTTGAAGATGCATGGGAACTGGGTTTGTGCCCAGAGGGTCAGAATTCTGGAGCCATTTTCAGTTCCCAGTCCTTTGTCACTATTAGGTCACAGCATTGTCTAAATGGTGCACTGAGTTCAGGGAGCACTGGGTGAACTGGGAACAGCCAACCAAGCACCATAGACCCAACAGAACCAAGGAGGGGACAATAAGAGGGGACTATCAGCAATATCACCTGTGTTCAGAATTGCACAGTTGTTTTATATTTAGATTGAAATCAGAACTTAGCATGGTGTTTGTGTCTTGGGGATGTCAGGTATTATACCACCAACGGGGACAGGGAGGGAACTGTGGAACCATGTCCATTTCCCAGTCCTCTTTCACTATTACATCACTGCGAAGTTTAAATGATGCACTGAGTCCAGTGAAAACTGGGGGAACTGGAAATGGCCAACTGAGCACCACAAAGTGAACAGAGATACAAGAGGATTATCTGCTGTTTCTGACGGCTTCTATAAGACTACAGGTGAAACAATGTTTCACCAAGAATAATTCAACCAAAACAACTTCATAACGATCACTTTTTTATTGGTGTGAAACAAAAATGTGCACACAGAAGGAAGGGCATTAGCTTGTAATTATGTACTGTTGAAATAAACGTTACTATTACATGTTTGTAAAATATGCACAATAAAATACTTTTTATATTTTGTAGTGATTTAACACTGAGGAGATTAAGGGAAGAGCAGGAGAGAGAAGATACATCAAAACGTGAGGGAGCAAAAGCAGAACATGGAGGGGCACGGCGATGTACTGAGTTTGTTTCGTGGCATGCGACGGGGATGAAGGGTGGTTTGTTTCACCAAAAATATTGACCAGGAGCCACTGATTTCAACCATATTCTGAATTTCACAATTGTATGATTTTTACACAGTCAGAATATAGCAACGGCAATTTGTTCCTCAGGGTGGTCGGATGGTGTACCACCAAACGGAGACAAGGAAAGAACTTTGGTATCATGTGTTATCACAGTGTTATGCTGATTGTTCTTGACAGGTTTTCCCACACTGAATATCATAATCAGTATCAGTCATGTTCCAAAGAGATTCCTGGATTGTTTCTGGTTTGCAGGCACTGCAGTGCAATGTGCTGTAACATGGTGCAAGGATCAGCCAGCTGTTATGTTTCTACCTAGTGGTTAATGGTGGGATTGCTACATGAGGTGACCAGAGAAAACAAACCTATTCAACACAAAGTGCAATGTCTGTTGATTTACCTATTAAATGGCTTGCATCAGTAGTCCACAACCACCCTTTTGGAGATCTACCTTCCTGTAAGTTTCCCCTCCAGCTCAAATACGATCTTTAGATCTGTGGCGATTTGGGCCTTTAGGGGTTAATGGAAGGGGTATGGTGGGTTCACTGGGGGTCCATGCTTGGGCCAGGGGTGGTGTGGGGG
>JBBIGB010000039.1:10787796-10798361 GCA_037577075.1 Alestopetersius hilgendorfi
GCACACACACACACACACACACACACACACATACACACACACACACACACACACACACTCAACGACAGTCCTCCAGCATTGCTGAAGCTGTCATGCACTTTTACTTTCGTCTCTCTGACACACACTTTCTTTCCCGTCTCTTCTTTCTTTCGTTCTTTTGTGCTTGCTGAGTCGGTTGCCTTTTGACAAAGGCCAGGGGAAGTCCACCCCCCCACCAACACACACACACACACACACACACACACACACACACACATGCTACCAAAGTCAGTCAGAGCAAGAGAGTGAGAGGGAAAGAGAGAGAGATGATTGACTGTGTTTTCGTCAGAAGGAAGGCTCCTGTCTCGTTGCAGCTGCAAAGAGATTGAAGCTGATAGAGACGGATCTCTCTCTCCCTCCCTTTCCCTCCCGCCAACCGCCCCCCCCACTCCTCTGAGGAAGCTGGTGGGTAGTAGCGGGGTTCCCGGCGTTCCGAGGCTCCTCTCATCCTCGGGCTGAGAGTGATTGATAATGTAAGCGTTGCTATTTTGGACTATCAAGTGTCGGCGCAGACAACAGCAACACTGCAGGCAGAATCCAACTGAGCTCCCATACTAATGAACACTACCCTCTCCACTGCTCTCCTCTCTGGAGCTTTAATTGGGCCAGAATATTTGATCCTAACCCAAATATAGACCCAAAACATACTCTGCCTGAGTCTCAACCAGCCAGACCCTTAGCACTAAGTTCTGTCTGCCTGTAAAGACTGTAGTAAACTCAGCTGTTTTCCTACAAAGTACTGTCTAAACTTGACTACAGTCTCATAACATTCTGTCTAAACCAGACTACAGACCGATACAATTCTGTCTGAACCTGGGTAAAGCCCAGTAGCATTCAGTCTAAACCTGTCTATAGCCCAATAGAATTCTGCGTAAGCCTGCCATTAGCCTGATAAAATTCTATAACTTGATGAAAATCTTTCTAAGCTAAACTACTGACCAATAGAATTCTGTTTAACCCTGATCTTACCCCAAAACAGTCTGCCTAAACCCTACTATAAAACCCTACCCAATAAAATAAGACCTAAACCCAGCCATACCCCAATACAATTATTTCTAAACCCACATATAGCCCATTAACATTTTGCCTAAACCCAACCTTACCCTGATTCTGTCTAACGTTGACTATTGCCAGACAAAATTCTGTTTCTATTCAACTATAGCCCAGAAAAATTCTGGCTGAACCTATTTTATAGCATTGATGATATTCTTTCTAATACCAAATCAAAAATTTCATCTAAACCCAAATATAGCCCAATGAAAATCTCCCTAAACTAATCTATGGCTGAAAAAACCTAAACCTGTCTATAGCCTCATAGATTTTTGTCTTAACCTGACCACACACCAATACAATTCTGCATAAACCCAACTATAACCCAGTAAAATAAACTGAACCCAACCTTACCCTGATAGAATTCTGTCTAAACTTGACTATTGCCAGATAGTCTAAACCTGACTATGGCCCAATAAACTTCTATAACCTGATCAAATCTGCCCAATAGAATTCTGTTACCTTGATAGCATTCTGCCTAAACCCAACTATAACCCAATAAAATAAGGCCTAAACATAGCCTTACCCCAATAAAATTCATTCTAAACCCACATATAGCCCATTGACATTCTGCCATACCCAACCCTACCCTGATAGAAATCTATCTAAACATGACTATTCCCAAATAAATTTCTTTCTAAACTCAACTATAGCCCATAAAAACCTAAATAAACCCCAATAAAATTCTGCCTAAACCTGACTATAGCTGATAAAATTTGATCCAAACCCACAGCCCAATCATTTTTTTTTCTAATAGCAAATATAGTCCATTAAAATTGAATCTAAATCCAACGTTAACAAATGCTGTCTAAACTCAAATATAGCCAGATAAAAATCGACCTAAACTGATCTATGATTGATAATAATAAGTCGAAACCTGTTTATAGCCCAATAGAATTTTGTCTGAACCTGAGCCTGGTAAAAAAAAAAAAGTCTTACCCCAACCAACCTGAACAAATTCTGTCTAAATCTGACCATAGTCCGACAAAATTTTCATCCAGATTAAACTAGACCAATAAAATTCGATCTAAATCCAAGACAGACCAATAAAATTTTCTCTAAGTTTGTCTTTAGTCTATCAAAATTCTTTTAATACCCAAATATAGCCTATCAAAATTTCATCCATGAACAAATTTGACCTAAACCTGAATATAGCCCGATAAACTGAACCCGATAAGCCATTGTACACCATTATTTAATACAGGTTCATTTTTGTTGCAGCACTTGTCACGTAGAAATGCCATTTTAAACATTTTCCTCCAAGATCAATAAAGTTTTCTGATTCTGATTCTGATTTACGCCAGTGGCAAATGTAAACCACCACATGTGAATGATACGCCAGCCACCGTTTACTAATTTACATCCATGTTCAGTGCGCCGCTTCCTCCAGAATGTTAAATAGAATTCCTTCCTTCTGTCCTATTCTCAGACTAAAGTCTTAGGAGACATCTGTTTGTTTACACCTTGAACAAACACACAAACACACACACACACACACACACACACACACACACACACACACACACATACGGTCTCCCATGGTAGTCCTTTGCCACGTGTAGTAATCTAATTGTTATTTACACGATCTCTCCTTCTTCAACCTTCAGTGCAAATAAAGTATGCTGAGTCAGCGTGCCTCCCCAAAAACCCCCAAACACACACACACACACACACACACACACACACACACACACACACTGCCTCTTATCTGTGTGGCCAGTTCCATCGGGCCTTCATAGCATATAGCTAAAAAAAGCCAGAACCCTCTTTCACTTGCGCACTCATTCGTCTTCCTCCTTCTGTCTCTCACGCTCTCTCTCTCTCCCACTCTCTCTCTCTCTCTCTCCCCTATTCGCTATTAAATGCCATCGGCTCTAATCAGAAACCCCCCCGTTGAGTTCCCCTGCTTTGACTGACACAGCATTCGGAAGCACACAGGGACTCGCCGAGAGTGTGTGTGTGTGTGTGCGTGTGTGTGTGTGTGTGTGTGTGTGTGTTTCTCTAGGCAGCGTTCCACCCCCCTCCCACACACACTTCCCTCTCTTTCCATCCGGTGCTAATCTCGCTCTCGCTCCTCTCACTCACGATCTCTCGCTCCTGAAAGAGAAAATCCATTTAGTCGGAGAGAATCTCTCGCCCTCTTTCCCTCTCTCTCCCTCCCTCCTTCTCTCTCTCTCCGTCTCTTCAGCTCTCCGTCTGCGCCGCGCTTGATTTGAGTACAGCATTCTTTAAATGGCAAACGGGGTGATTCTCTTCAGGGGTGCGATTACTTGATGGCATAGGTTTAGATGTAGATTTTTGCCGCGAGGTCTTTTTGTAGATCTTTTTCCGGGCTGTTACTTGAAACGCACAAGGTCTGGCCCACGTTGGCCAAAAGACCTCACAGATAATGATCGTTTTTTCCAGGTTTTGTTCTTTTCATCCTCAGAATATAACCAGAACAAAACACCACATACCTTCAAACTGTGCTCACGATCCAGGGTCCTGACAAACCTGTGACTTTCTTGGGAATAAAGAGAATGGGTCCCTCTTCATCACTCAGCAACAGGAGAGGCATGACCATATAGGTGACTGTAAGCTGAAATGGTGATTAGTGTTCTCCTCCAAGCATGCCGAATGGATTCATGTTAGTGGCATTAGAGGCACAAGATTTGGTGGAGCTTCACATGAGAGGAACCACTTGTTAGCCTTTGCCTTCCAGGGTCATGTGATTGGAGTTTTAGCTAATAGGTGGAAATGAACATGAATAAACTAGGAGGAAAATTGGAGGGTAAGAATTTTAAAATAATTTTAAGTACAGCTGTGTTGTGGTGTTTTAACGTATGACTTTACTTATACACACCCCTCAGGGTTACATTTCACCGTACATTGTATTTCTATAGCTGTGTTTGTGACAAATATATAGTCTTTAATCTTGAAATCAGGAAGCTCTTTGCAGTTTTTATACCAATCAATGAGCTTGTGCTTGCGGGAAAGGGGGCATTGGGGTGAGAATCTTATCCAGAGCGATTTACAGGGACAATCCGCCTTGAGCAACTGAAGGTTAAGTGTCTTGCTGAAGGACACAATGGTAGAAAGAGGGGTTCAAACCGGCGACTTTGTGGTCTATGGATACTAGGTTACTACAACCTAGTAGTTAGACAGGTGCATAGCTGCTTAGACTAGCCCTAACCATAGCTTTTTAAGTCTATGGAGTAGCTAACTCTCAGCTGGGGCTACTGAAGGTTCTTTCTGTGTGGCTGTATGGGTTTCTGCCAGGTTCTCTGGTTTCCTCCCACAGTCCAAACACAAGCACTTCAAGCAAATGGGAAATGCTCAGTTGCCCATAGGTTTGAGTGCGTGTGTGAGTGAATGCGTCTATCTGTAATCTCTGTGATGGGCTCAATATTTGACTTAGGCTCACCCCTCAGAGATGGACTCAGACTTGCCCCATAGAGTCTGGAGACGCAGACTTTCAACATTAAGACTCAAAATCGGACCCAATCTTGTGCCAAAAAGTGAGACTTGATCCAGACTTACACCTCAGAGGCTCAAGACTTGCACTTCCGACACTGAAGGTTGACATTTGGCTCAGATATTCAAGACTTGATGTTTTGTGCTTTGAAGACTCAAAACCTGACTCAGTCTTGCACCATAGTGGCTCAAGACTCGATTTAAATTTTGTACCTCAGAGACTCAAGACTTGACTTGGGCTTGCAAAGTACATACTCAAGACTTGACATAGGCTGACACCTCAGAGACTCGAAACTCATCTCGAGCTTGCACCTCAGACACTGGAGGCTTGAGATTTGACTCAGAGATTGAAGATTTGTTACATGAAGACCTGACTCAGCCTTGCACCATAGAGATTCACTTGCACAGGAGACACTCAAGACTTCACTCAGACTTACCTCTCAGAGACCCAAGACTCAACTCTGACTTTCACTTCAGTGACTCAAGACTTGACTCAGACTCACACCTAAAACCTGGCCTATTCAACTAGTGGCCCGTAATGAATTTTTTTTTGGCCCGCAAGACTGGCAGTAAATCAGTGTGTGATTTGTGTGACATAATAAAGTTATGGGTTTTGGATCATGATTGGCTGGTAGTCCCCCGCTAATTTTGCCAAGATTGGTTATCCGCCGCATTGTAGAAAATTAGTCAATCCAAGCACAGAAATTGCCATATTATTAGCCAATCACAGCCAAAAGAGGCGGGATTTGTCAGAAAATGGGTGTGTTAAATAAAAGCGGAGCAGAGCGTAAAAGGCTGGCAGCAATGAAAGGTGAAGAGAATCTGGTTACACACACACACACAGCAAGGGGAAAGCCTCTGTAGTTTTAGCTCGGTGATGTATCTACTCTAACGACTGTAAGGGTCCCGTTTAGAACCGGACAGTGTTAAAACGACTATTGCTGGCACAGTTTGAAGTTGAAAAGCCCTGCCTTAGAGGCTTGAGACTTAACTCTCACTTGCACAGTCGAAACTCCAGACTTGACTCAGACTTACGTCTCAGAGACTCAAGACTTGACTTGGACTTGCACTTTAGTGGGTCAAGACTTGATGTGGATTGAAGACTACGGTTTGACTCGCTCCACAAACTATAGTCTTCTGTAGGCCTGACTCAGTCTCACACCTGATTGACAGTTGACACTGGCTTGCTTAGCAGAGACTCGAGACTTGTATCATACTTACATCTCAGAGTCTCAAGATTCTACTGAGACTTGCACTTCTGAGGCTCAAGACGACTTTGATTGTGAGATTGGTGTCTTTAGTCTGACTTACCCCTCAGAAGCTTGAGACTTGGCTCAGACTCACACGAGAGAGTCTCAAGACTTGACTCAGACATACATCACAAAGACACAAGACTCGTCTCATACCTGTACTTCAGCGGCCTAAGGCTTGACTTGGACTTGCATTGTAGAGACTGGTGACTTCAGTCTGACTCGCCCCTCAGAGACTCAAGACTCAGCTCAGATTCACATCTCAGAGACTTGAGTCTTGCATTTCAGAGACTCGAGACCTGACTCAGACTCACACCTCAGAAACTCAAGACTCAACATGACCTTGTGTCTCTGTGACCCGAGAACCGACACAGAATACCATTCGTCAAATTCTGACCTTGTAAGGGGCATAAAATGGCCAAAGAGAAAGGAAAGGAAAAGTGAGGGATAGAGAAGGAAACAGGGAGGGAGAGGAAATGAGAGAGAGATAGCGAGTGGGAAGGGAGCAGCAGTGCTGTACCGCCTCTCTCTGTGTGAGAGTGTGTGTGTGCATGTGTGTGTGTACTCCTGTGGGCTTCTCAGCCCCTAAGGCGTTTTGTTCCCCCTCCCTGATGCAGCCCCCGGCTTCGCTAATCCTCTTGAGACACACACACATACACACACACACACACACGCAGCGCTCCCAGGGCCCCGAGACGTGCCACGTTGCTTCTTATCTCCACACTCAACTGAGCTCTGCTGTGCACAGACGCACACACACACACACACACACACACACACACACACACGTACATATACACATATACACGCACACACTGAGCAGCAGAACAGAGAACAGTGCGGCACACACAAACACACACACACACACACACAGCCTGCGCATCGCAGCCAGCCTTTCCCGCTGCACTGATGAAGAAACACACTGTGACTTGCAAGAGCAGATGCATTTGTAAATAATATTTAAATTATTATTAACATAATTAATGTCTCCAATAGGTACTTTATAGCCTTTTTTGAGACTCGGAGGTGGAGGGGATATATTGTAACCCTCAGAGACTCGAGACTTGACTCTGATTCCTACTTCAGAGACCTCAGACTCAGAATTGCACCTCTGAGACTCGAGCCTTGACTTAGATTCACAGTGTGGACACTTGAGACTAGGAATTGCACCTCAGAGGCTCGAACCTTAACTCAGATTCAGTCTGAGTTACGGTTCAGATGGAGTCTCAAGATAGAGTCTCAAGACTATTTGCACTTGAGACAATCGAGATATTTGATTGGACTCAACTTGGACTCACACTTCTAGCTTTCAGGGATTTAAGACTTGGTTTGGAGGTTCTTCCCAGGCTAGAGGAACTTTAACATTAGTTGTTTGGAAACTGGGATGGGTTCTCCTCATTTGTACCTCTGGAGAACTATGTATCTAACTGGGTGAAAAGGGTCTTACTCCGAATACCTTTCTAATTGATTGAAATTGGGTAGGTTCTTATTTTGTAGCTCTCAAGAACTTCCTTGTTAATTTCATGGAATCAGGACAGGTTCAACTCATTTATGGCTCTAGAAAATGTTTTCACCAATTGTTTAGAAACCGGAATGGGTTCTCTTCATTTTGTAGCTCTGGAGAACATTGTTACTAATTGTTTGGAACATGAGGACCTTTTTCAAATTTTATAGCTCTGTTTAACTTTCTAAATAATTGAAACAGAATAAATTCTACTCCTTTCTTAGCTCTGAAGAACTTCCCTTCTAACTATTTGGAGACTGGGACTGATCCTCCTCCTTTTGAGGAGTTCTTATTGATCACTGGGGCCAGTTATGACTCAGTTGGCTTTCTGAAGCTCTGCCTTGCCTCGTTCTTGGTAGTAGGTCTGTTTTTCCCCAGTAAATCTGAGTCAGGATTTTTACATCCATTGAAAAGGGTAGAGTTAGAGATTCATGCCTGTATTATTGTACATGTGATGAAGACTCTAATCTTTATGGGATAACACAAATTTGAAGCGCTTAAACATAAATGCACTAAGCAGGCGTTGATCTGTTGAGCCCATCGACGAGCTGAAAGTAGCTCCTCTGGATTGGCTGGGAGTCATACAGTACTGTGAAAAAGTCTTAGGCACCTCTGGTTTGAAGCCATTTACAACAGATGTGGGTTTTTATTCTGTCAGCAGAAAAACAAGTGAACATTAAAGTAAGTGCAAACGAAAAAGTAGTAAAAGATATTTTTTTTCTAAAAAAAGGAGACTGCAGGTTTGTGTGGATTTTTAAAAATTCCTTTAGCAGCACACCTAATTTAAATGAATCAGGTAAAACGACAACACAAGGAATTTGATTGAAGCTACAAGTAACAGAGGGCTTCCGTGATGAAATAGGTCTGGAAATGATTAAGCAGGACATAAAACCACTGTTTACACTACATTACATTACATTACAATAAATTGGCAGACACTTTTATCCAAAGCGACTAAAATGATGAGTAGAGAAGCAGAGGAGAATATTAAGTGCTATTTTTTTTTTTTTATGTAAGTGTAGTACAAGAAGGTGCATTAGGGGAGGAGGTGCTCTTTGAACAGACGAGTCTTCAGGAACTTTACTGTATTAATGTTATTTGTATTTGTTGTAATTTTAATAAATTATGACTACTGCCCAGGAGCAAACAGCTCTTAGGTATCATTTTCTCAGGTGCCTAATAGTGTTGCACAGTACTTTAGATGGTCTTCATTGGTAAGGAATGTTCCTCATTAGTTGGGCTCCTTCTTAAAGGGGCTCTCCACTGATACCACTTTTCCACTGCACTGGTTCCCGTGCCGGTTCCGTGCTGGTTCCCTATTTTGGAATCAGTGCCACACTTTTCCAAATAAACAAAAATGGTGCCGGTCTGGCGCCTAAATTCTCCTGGTCTCGTAAAGAGAACCCGTGCCGTCACTTGCGTTGGGCGGAGTCTTGCATGTAATCGTTGTCTATGTCGATCGCTTCAACGGTAATAACTAACTGAGTAAGCTGCATTTGGACACTGAAATAAATCCTCAAAGTGTGGAGAATAACCAGCAAGCAGGAATTGAGTTCGGCCATGTTTGTTTCTGTTTAGTGGGCGTGGCCTGTCACGTATACTCATGAGGCTCCCACTGAGCTCCTGTCTGGTGCAAATGCGCGCCGGTTCTTGGCTGGTTCCCAGTTCAGAACCTGGCACCAGCACCAGTGTAATGGAATAGGATTATGACTGATTCCAGCTCAGTTTGGTTCAGTTCGGTTCTACTCTGTTCAGTTTGGTTTCAGACCTTCAGTTCCACTACAACTGGTTGCTATAGCGACCAAACATTCTGAGCAGCAGCCCGAGCGGAGGCTCTAAGCTGAGGTAAACAACCCGGCATCATTACTATCGTCAGCATGGATGAAATCAGAGGGGTTTTATTTCTTATCCTTGGTTTGTGGCTGTTTGCCACAAAACGGAGACAGTTGTCACCAGACAAGGCTTAAAAAAGAAACATTAGGCTAGCGCTAACGATCAGTCAACAATACTGGCCTAACCATAGCGACCGCCTATCAGTAACTTCCAATATGTACACGTCATCAATTAATATCGGTTCAGCACGCTCAGAACCTCGGCCAAGGTGGTACCAAGAATGGTACCAGGAACCAGATTTTTGTGATGGAAAAGCAAAAAACCAAGTAGAGTTGAACCGATCCGAGCCAGTACCAGTCAGTGGTCGGATTTGGTGGCGTTTGATTGGCTGGGTGGGAGCTCTCTACACCCCATTGACCAGATTTGGAAGTTACTCATCCCTGGAAACAGATTTGTGGGGGGATGATTCGGGATAAGTCCTGCATTAGCCCCGACTCCTCACAGTGGAATGTTCTACGGCTCGCAGGGGACGAGGTGAGCAGACCATCCAGGGGCTCGGAACGTTCCGAGAGTCGGTGTAATTAATGGACTGGAGCTCTGGAGCTCCCGACTGGGTGGAGCTTGAAAAATGTGAAAAAAAAAAAAAATCCAAACACCCAACGTAAATATCAGAGGTAGGTCTCACTCACTGCAAACCGAGACTTTGAATACACACACACACACACACACACACAGTGCAGTCCTCAATTAGACTCTTGGCACTCTCTGCGCTATCCCATAATCCCCTTTCATGTGAAGAGTAGAGGTCAGAGGAGGGTCATTGCCAGGGTGAGCGAACACACACACACACAGAGGAAATTTATTACACACACACTTCATCTGACCGACTGTGGCTGTTTTTCCTTTAACAGCCCTGCCTTTAATTCTGGATTCTCGCTCCCTCTGTCTCTCTCTTTCTCTCTCTCTCTCTGTCTCCCTCTGTCTCTCCCTCTTTCTCTGTCTCTCTCTCTCTCTGTGTCTCTCTTTCTCTCTCTCTTTCTGTATATCTCTGTCTCTCTGTCTCTGTCTCTCTCTCTCTTATCCTCTGTCTCTCTCTCTCTCTCCGTCTCTCTCTATATATTTCTCAATTACATTTATCTTATACCTCTATCTCTCTTTTCTCAACTTTTCTTTCTTTTCTCTCTCTAACTGTTCTCCTCGCTCCCTTTTCTCTCACTCCCTTAAGCTCTTCGTTCTCTTTCTACTTCTCTCTCTTCTTCTCGCATTGAACTTCCATTGGTCCCTCTTTTTCTCTTTCTCTCTCGCTTTCTCTTCATTTTTTCTCTCTCTTTCTCTCTCGCTTTCTCTTCATTTTTTCTCTCTCTTTCTCTCTCGCTTTCTCTTCATTTTTTCTCTCTCTTTCTCTCTCGCTTTCTCTTCATTTTTTCTCTCTCTTT
>JBBIGB010000039.1:10920287-10931092 GCA_037577075.1 Alestopetersius hilgendorfi
TGTGTGTGTGTGTGTGTGTGTGTGTGTGAGAGAGAGAGAGAGAGAGAGAGAGAGAGAGAGATTTTCAGTAGTGTGTGAGTGTGTAACAATAATAATAATACATATTATTTCTAGACTCCTTTGACTCAAGCACACACACATTTACAACAGACGATAAAAACCAAATACAGTAAAAATACAACAGAGCAAAGAAGATTAAATAGAATATGTAGTTTTAAACAAGTGCGTCTTTAGTTTCGACTTGAACGTATAAAAGCAGTTAATATTCGTAATGTCTGGAGGTCAGGAAAATGCCCTGTTCCCCTAGTGGCCAGACAAGGGGACAGGAAGATAGACAGAAGAAGATCTGAGGGAACGAGCGGGAGTGGCAGTATGAATAAGGTCAGATAGATCTGGAGGAGCGAGGTTATGGATGGCCTTAAAAAGAAGAATTTTGAAACTGATTGGTAATTTTACTGGAAGCCAGTGTAGCTGCTGCAGAACAGCAGAATGAGTAGGAGGAGGTTTAGTGACTATAGGAGCAGCAGAATTTTGGGCAAGTTTAAGCTTAAAGAGAAATTTGTTTGTGAGACCAAAGAGTAGAGATGTTGTAGTAGTAAATTTGTGAAGACTATGAAGAAGAATAGAAGTGGTATTGGGAGTGAGGGATGGTGAAGATGATTTATGTAGTGTATATGAAAATGTGTAAACCTAGTGATATTACTAATATGAGATTGGAAGATAATGTGCTATCAAGGATGACTCTTAACCTGAGGGGATGGGAAGACAGGAGAGTTGTGAACTGTAATAGAAATACTATCAGTTTTTGAAAGTGTTGATTTGGTCCCAATTAAGAGAAATTCTGTTTTATCACTGTTCAGTTCAAGAAAATTTAAAGAAAACCAAGATTGTAATTCATTAATGCGATGAGAAAGGGAGGAAGGTTAGAGAGTGGAATCCGGTTTACTAGACAGATAGAGCTGGATATCATCCATGTAACAGAGAAAAAGTGTGTTATATTTACAGAAAATATAGCCAGTGGGGATGAGATAAATAATGAAAAGATGGGGCCCCAGGACGGACCCCTGGGGTACACCTGTGGTACCTGGAGAGGGTTGAGATGCATAAGATTTAAGCTGGATGTGCTCTGGGAGATTTAAACCCGTCTAGAGGGGTATGTGTTGTGCCAACAGAATTTAATCTATAGTGTCAAAGGCTGCACTCAGGTCAAGGAGAATTAAAATGGTAAGAAAACCAGAATCAGCTGCCCTGAGGAGGTAATTAGTCATTTTTATTAAGGTGGTTGCCCTGCTATTAAGGGTGCATAAGCCAGACTGGAATTGTTCGTACAATTTATTTTGACTTAGGTGTGAGAGGATTTAAAGGTGTAGTGTGCTGGTGTAGTGTGTAGCATGCAGGTGTAGTGTGCGGATGTGGTGTGTAGTGTGCCAGTATCGTGTTTAGTGTGCTTGTGTAGTGTGCTGACGAAGTTTGCAGTGTGTGGGTGTAGTGTGCGGGTGTAGCATGTAGTGTGCAGGTGTGGTGTGTAATGTGTAGTGTGCAGGTCTATTATGTGGGTGTATTGTGCAGGTGTAGTGTGTAGCATGCAGGTGTAATGTGTAGGTGTAGTGTGTAGCATGCAGGTGTAGTGTATAGTGTGCGAGTGTAGTGTTCAGATATAGTATGTAGTGTGCTGGTGTAGTGTGTAGCATGCGGGTGTAGTGTGCAGGTGTAGTGTGTAGCATGCAGGTGTAATGTGCAGATGTATTGTGTAGCATTCGAGTGTAGTGTGCGGGTGTAGTGTGCCGGTGTAGTGTGTCGCATGCGGGTGTAATGTGCAGGTGTAGTGTGTAACATGCGGGTGTATTGTGCAGGGGTAGTGTGTAGCATGCAGGTGTAATGTGCAGGTGTAGTGAGCAGATGTAGGGTGTAGTGTGCGGGTGTAGAGTGTAGCATGCGGGTGTAATGTGCAGGTGTACTGTGTAGCATGCAGTTGTAGTGTGCAGGTGTAGAGTGTAGTGTGCGGGTGCAGAGTGTAGTGTGTGGGTGTAGTGTGTTAAGCTGGTGGAGGCTGTAAGGAGGAGCTGCTCTGTTAAAGAGGGTTTTGAAATGCATGTCAAGCATCCAGGCATGCTGTGCTCTTTCCTCTGCCTTTCTCAGCTCCTGTCTTTCTGCCTCTTTCTCTTTCTCAGTCTGTCTTTCTCTTTCTACCATAATCTCCATTCTTCTCTGTCTCTGTCCTCCTCCTTCTATTCTTGAATGCATGACGGATGAGATGTGTAGGTACATGGGTGGGAACGAACAGGCATGGTTATGACCCAGAAACTCACACATCACTCTTGCCAACTTGGCTTCAGTCAAACTGCTTCTTAACACCAAAACAGCTTCACTTAACCTTCCTGTCTTTTCCTCCTTCCCTCCATTCTTCTTGTCCTCTCTGTCTCTGTCTCTCTATCTTTTTCGCCTTTCTGCAGACCATCACAGACATGAGTCCAATGCGGCGATCCACGTCATCACTGGTTCACGGGCGCTCGGGTCGAGGCGTGCGACTGGATGACTACTCGCTGGAGCGGGTGGTGTCAGAGGAAGGACAAAGACATGGGCGGCGGAGAAGAGAGAGAGACAGAGAGCGCAGCCACCGAACCTCAGAGAGATCACTGACCCGATACACAGATGCCGATACAGGTTACGCTCCATATACTTGCTGAGTACACATTAGAGAGCTTAGCTGGTTGTATGGTGGATGGACTGCTGGGGGCATCATGAACTGTTTGGATCAGGAACTTGATGGAGTGAGTAACAGAAAGATGGGGGAAAGATGGTTGGGCCAGGGTGTCCTTTAAGTCAGCAATGTCAGCCTCCCTGGTGTTACAAAGGTTCAACTCTTGGTGTAAGGGCCTGTACATCTCAACAGCTCTTTGCACCCAACACCAAAAGCCGAACCGTTTTAACACCAGGGAGGTTGACATCTGGGCCCAACCCGTTATTCCTACAACCCCCTTCGGATTACATCTGCTTCCTGGCTCAGCAGTCCACCAGGATAACAGTCGGTTGATAACAAATTGTTATGAGCAGGTCCTGTAAAGCAGTGCAGGGTCTGCAGAGAGGCTGAGCAAAACTGATGATCATGTGGATCGCTGTATGGATAGCAGAGTTACTGTCAAGTTCCTGGTTCAAGCAGTTCACTTTGCTCCCAGCAGTCCCTTACCCAGATGCATCTCCTTATGCTAGGTGTGTATTAGGCTTCCCCTTTTTCTCCAAGCTAGTATCTGCAGGTTGTATGACCTGGTGGATCAACTCCTTGATGGCACCGTGAACTGCTTGGACCAGGAACTTGATGGTCCCTAATAGAACTTGACAGTAACTCTTCTATCCATTGAATGAACCACGTGGTTTTCCTCTTCTGCTACTCGATCAAAGTCAAGTCAAAGTCAAAGTCAACTTTATTGTCATCTCTGCTATATACTGTACAGATACATAGAGAGACGAGACGACGTGGCTCCAGTTATTACATACACACATTTAAGACAAGACAAGGAGTGTTAAATATAGGTTGGATATTCAGAATATATATTTTGTGTGCAATTTCAGCATATGTGCAAATATGCAACAGAGATTGAGACCCCGCAGTGCTTTACAGGACCTGTTCATCTCAACAAGTCTCTGCACCCAACACCAGTCAGTCAGTCGATGACAAATTTTAGCCACGTTTCTTCCCCAACTGGGACTCTTTCTTGGAAATTGCTGGACTAAAAGTCCCCATGTATGTGCAAGACAGACAGCTGGAACCCCTAAAAGGCCGCCCTTCTGTGCTGATATCCTTAAGGTTTTGGTGACTCAATACCATTGTGTAGGTTTACCTTTCAGATGGTGCTAATGATCCTCCAGCTTGTAAAACATGTGTATTTGATTCTCCTTTGCCTGGACTGAGGAGCATTGGAGGACCTGGAGGACACTGTTCCCCCTGTGACAGATTTGCTCCACTTCCTGTAATGTAGCCCATTTCAGGGCAAAGTCTGATTTTCTTTCATCTCTGTGTTCAACCTCTTCAGGTCTGGGCACCGATCTCAGCACCACAACACAGTCAGGCGACCTTCCGCCCAAGGAGAGAGAGAGAGAACGAGGCAGGGCCAAAGACCGGCGCCACCACCACCATCATCACCACCACCATCACAGTTCAGTGGACAAGGAGCATTACAGCCATGAGAGAGAATACCATCATCATCCCTACAACAGATCGGAACGCCACTGGTCTCGTTCCCCCAGCGAGGGCAGAGATGGCCGAGGACTCCGACAGGTGGGTGCACACGACCCGCATCACTGACTCCTCGTCTTATCACTGTCCTCAGAACAGAACCTCGTACCTCCTTGAATGGACCGTTTCTGTCCAGTCCTGATCAAATTATCCTGCAGCGTCAAGGACAGTCTGTATTTCCAAAGGATGTGTTACTTTATAAAATGAGGATGCAAGGTTTTGTTCGGATGATGTGCGACTACCTACATGTTACAAGAATTTCTGATCCTAACCCAAAAACTAACCCCTCATTTTCCCCAGTGACCAGAGAGAAGTGTTGTTGCCTTTTCCGTTTTTAAGAAACCCAGTCTGTTGAGAATAGGGTAACTGTATTGTCATGCATGACAAGAACCCTCCCTGTTCCTCCTCACTGAACCCAGTTTCTCTTCCCTGTGTTATTCTCTTATTACTTTTCTTTATTTGTGGCTGGTGTTGTTTTTGTGTGACCCGTGGCTTCTCTGTGCCTGCCGCTTTGCTTGCTTACTTTTGTATGATTTTATTGACTCTCACTCTCTTGCGCTCTGGCTGTCTCACTCTCTGTCCTTCTCTCTTTCTCGCTCTCTTTCTCTGTTTCTCTGTCTCACTCTCTGTCCTTCTCTCTTTCTCTCTCTCTCTTCTCTCTTTCTCTGTCTCACTCTCTGTCCTTCTCTCTTTCTCTCTCTCTTTCTCTCTCTCTCTCTTTCTCTGGTTCCTCTCGGCGGCCTGTGCTTCTATTTTTTGCGTTCAACGTTGATTTTGTGCTTGCTCTTTTATTTTTTTGTTGTGTTTTTTCTTTCCATTTTCGTTTAGGGCAGTAGTTCAGTGAGCGGAAGCCCCGTCCCGTCGACATCGGGCACCAGCACGCCCCGCCGTGGGCGCCGCCAGCTGCCCCAGACTCCCTCCACCCCGCGCCCCAAGGTCAACTTTTCACCCGCTGTGCGGAAACCACCCTACCCACACCCACACTCACCCGGCCAGGGCCGTCTCCGCTCGCCCTCACCAGGCCAAGAAGGTCATTACCACCATCGCCCACCTTCTCGGCCGCCCTCTCGCCCACCCTCTCGCCAGGCCTCGCCCCGCTCCCCCAGAAACACCCGCTGGTGTCCTCCAGTGGACAGTCTGGAAGGTGACCCGCCATTTTACGAGCGAGACTACGAATACGAGCGTCACCATGAGCCGCCCGCTTACGAGCAGAGCCTGGCGCAGGGCAACCCTCACCCACATACCCGCTCACCCAGGACTGCCCGGCATGGCGGATTTTCACACCCGCGCCGAGTCCCCAATGGCTACCGCTCACCCTCACCTCCATCCCCGCACCGCCGTGGACATGGACACCGGCCCACACATCCGCGAGGGCCAAGAAAGGGCCTCCACGAACCTTACAGTGAGACGGACGAGGACGACTGGTGCTAGCGCTAGCATGCAATGGCCACAGGGGGCGCCAAACTGTCCTGTAGTTAAATCACACAGAGACTTTGTTATGCAGATTTGGGAGAAGAGAGAGAAGAAGGAAAGTGAGAGTGGTCCACACACAAATGCACGTGATGTGTGTGTTTGTTTGTGTGTGTGTTTGTGTGTGTATATGAGTCTAGATGTGAGAGAGACTTTTAAAGTAGGAGTAGCGGATCTCTCCTGTTCTCTCTCTCTCTCTCTCTCTCTTTCTCTCTTTCTTCACCCGCTCCCTTGTTCTCTGGACACCAGGAGCCTCAACAGGGAGGGGCTCCGCAGCCGTCGTCTCCATTGGAACGCGCGTTGAATGTTTTCCTGGACTCTGAGAGCCAGAGTGTTCTCAGCTCCGAGGTTCACTTCCTCCAGACAAGGCTGAAGTATCGTTTTTCAGCTCCAAAATAAAAAAGGTAAAAAGAAACTGGAAAAAAAAGAGTGAGTGCTCTCTGACGAAGGAGAGTTTGCTCCGCCTCCCACAAAACTAGCCAATGACATCACAGGCTGATTCTGATGAGTTTTATCATCTATGTTTACTAAGACATGTTGAGTTGACCCGGGGGGGGGGTTAACCAGAAAGAGGGCGGGGCACTGAGGAGAACACCAAAAGCCCCGCCCGCTAATCGCCCTCCTTCATGTACGTCTGGCCTGAGCAAGAGACAACGGGCGGACAAGGAAACGGAATGAAAGACTATTTCTTCTTCAGTATGTCTTCAATTAATTAATTACTTCCCCTTCTTCTTCTCCTTCTTCTTCTGGAACATTCGGTTGTTCTGTTGCATTTGCTCTGCTTTCTTTAAACTTTTTGGACTTGAATACGAAGGGAACTTGCATGATTGAGTGGGGGGAAACGTCTAACAAACTGTGGAATGGGGAGGGAATGGGGGACGGGAGGGACTGGGGGTGTGAGGCGGGGACTGGGGGTGTGAGGGGGGGACTGTGGGGCACGGGGGGGACGGGATAGACGGCGCTGTCTCTCTTTTGCTCTGTACGAAGATGTTCTCTCCTTTTTCTCTTTAAGCCGAGCGGCACTGAGATGTTTAATTCCCGGCTCAGTTTATGCCGCGCCTCGATCTCCAATTTCTATTGCACTAAAAAAACACTGCAGAAAAGAACATTTAAAAAGATAAAAGATTAACAGAAAATACGGGAGATTACTTTACTTTTAGAAAGACTTCTTTTTCATACCATTAATAATAAGTCTCTTACAATAATGACCATGTTTAATGCAAGTGACGATGATGATTAAGATGCTGGTGGTGGTGATGGCGGTCATGTGACTTTGTTGTCTTGTTTTTTGGGGTAAAAGCTGCCGTTTGGTTTCGCGTTTGGCTGGGCATTCGTTCGGTATACAAATTGGGGTCAGCACCCCTTGGCATCGCGGCTTCAGAGCCCGGGAAGAGCGCAGTCGGCAGGGAGTGGCGGGTCAGGGGCCGGAAGGAGGACTGAGCTCTCTGAGCATTACTAAGTGCACTCCCGGACTGTGGTGGCCAGGTTATCTCGCCCTCAGATATTTTTTCTACCCCAAGACTTTTAAGAGGTCAATTTTTGTGTCAAAAAAAAAAACAAAAACAAAACAAAAAAGTTTTTTCAAAACTGAGATCAAACCGACCCCCGAGGTGTCCTTCAGGTTTCATTCGCCTTTCTTCACCTGCTGTCTAAGGAAGAGGTTGATAAGGGGATTCAGATGCAAAGGGTCGGTGCCCCCATAAAAAATAATAATTTCAGTTTGGGTGCAGGTGACCATTTTGAGAGAATACTGTTGTTCAACTTTCGTGCTGCTGCTGTGTGGTATTAGCCAGGCTTCGTGATGAAAAGTGAGAATTTCCAGTGGCCATTAGAGGGCGCTCTCGTTTCATTGCTGAACGGTCAAAAATGTATTCTCTGATCACTTCTACTCGGCCTTGACGGGAAACGTCAGAAAGTGTCTGACTGCAGGTCAGCTGTGGCGGTGAAGCTAGAATCTTCTGAAGGTGGTCTTCTGACCACCTCAGACACTTCACCCAGTACATTCAGGCAGGAATGATAAATGTGAAGAACACATTTTTAATCAAAACTATGACTTCTTAACTTTTGTATGAGGCATCTGTTCGTATTGAACATTTTGTTGAAAATTCGAAAACATAAAGCTTAATAAGCAATGGTAACCAAGTCTACACAACAAACTGGGTTCCTTTACGGGTTCCTTTACAGTCACGTTTGTTTTCATGAACAACCGAACGAAGCGTCTGTTTAAACTGTGGGACGGCATTTTGTCCCGGAGTGCCCTCTGCTGGAGGAGACTGGAGAAGCACAGAAGCTCCTCGGAAAGGTTTTAGAGAAACCGAGACTCTCCAGGGGCTCTCAGACACTCCCAGGTTTTTTCTTGTAAATCATTTCTCATCACATCATGGCCCAAACTCAGCCCTCAGACTGGCTGAATTCAAACACTTCCCTTCCCTCTCATCTCCTGAACACTGGACCTCCACTGGGCCTGGGCTTATGTTACCAGAGACAGTCCACCAGTAGAGTATTTCTTTTACTCTACCATAACAAAGAATACACTCACAATACCTACAGAAATGTATGTGAATATAAGTGTGTCTTATATAAAAAGTCTTTTCTTGTTTTTCGAGCTTGCGTATTTATTATAAGAGAAGGATTAAAAGTTTGTAAATAAAAGTTTGTCTTCATTAAGTGTATAAAGCTGAACATGAATGGTCATAGTATGCAAACGACATGATAGTCATGTAACACTTAATTAGGTTTGGAGGTTTTATTATATATAACGTTGTGTTTGTGTTTTTAATGTGAGTGTGTTCTTTGCAAGTTTATGGTGGGACGAACAGACAGGACCCTGTGGGAGGAACACTGAGGAACCTACAGAGCCACAGTGCCTTCTGTGTCCCATCCTAACACCTCCTTCCTTCCATCTCCCCCTTTTCCTCTGTGATGGAATCAATCAGGGACGCCCTTCAGTACTGAAAAGCCATCGGGGGTCCAATTTAGCTCTGCCATACTGATCCACCCAAGTCACTGCAGGTTTCAGAGGCGGTCCTGTGTTTCTCAGGTTCTGAGAAGGTTCTGCTCCTCTCCGTTCCTCCTGCGGGGACAAACAGCCCCGTTCCGGCAGGTCAGGTTTCGTTTTTTACCCATCCACCCCTAGAGGGCGCCATGTCTCAGAGTGGATTTAGCAACATGCCAGCTTGTGTTGTTTTGTTGTGATCCAGAATGTTCTCCTTTTCTCCTGGTTCTGTACTTGGTTAGCACTTCAGGTATTCGTCACTGAAGGAACAGTTCACTCCACTTATGAATGCTGACGTCCCAGATGGTGACTGAAGGACGTAAAGCTGCGTCCTGTTGTTGTTCGCGGTTAGCATGTGTGCTGTTGGCAACGTTTTTGCTTAAAGGGTATGCACATCAAGGGTCAAAGGTCACAGCAGCATGGATTTAGGGTCACATGCTCCTCGCATCTGCGGCGATTCTCATGTTTTATTTTGTTTGTTTATTTTTGTGGTCAACACAAACAAGGGCTCTCCTGCTGTCTGGTTTTTATCAGTGCTGCCAAATCAGATCTCCTGTAATGTAGCTCCGTCGCGGCCGCGGCCTCCCTCTGTAAAGATCAGCACTGCAGTGTGTGTGTGTGTGTGTGTGTGTGTGTGTGTGCGCATGCTAAACATGTTTGGGGGGATTCTGGGAATCGTAGTTTTTTCCTATGTGTGAGTGAGCGATCCAGAGGCACAGCTAAAAAATGTAAAAACAAGATCTGTTCGGTCCAAGGTCCTCGTGTTGCACCACGCTCCACCTCTCTCCACCCTACTCCACCCCTTCCCCCTCGCTCCACCCTGCTCCACCACCTTCCACCACGCTCCACCTTGCTCCACCACCTTCCACCACGCTCCACCTCACTGCACCGTGCTCCACTTCGCGCTACCATGGTCCACCACGTTCCAACACCTTCCACCTTGCTCCACCACACTCAACCCTGCTCCACCAGGCTCCATCATGATCCAGAGTATGCTGAGCTCTCAGAGCAGATGTTTCAAATCAACTTTACTGTTTTTATGCTCGAAATTAACATGAAACTGAATGTCACCTGCAGGTGACTGAAATTTGAATCTGATGATGTTGCCAATGTTGTTTGGCATCATGCAGTATTAGGGTTCTGACTGGCTGGTTTGTAAGAGGCCACGCCCAGTAGTTAATTTAGCAGTTTATTACAGGCAAATGTCCTTAATTATTTAAACAAAGTTATGTGTTCTGTGTCCAAATGTCTCTTAAATGATTCTAAACACTTGTTTTTTGAAAGACCTGTAGTGCCATCTAGTGGCCACTTAAATAACTGATCATTTTCCAGTGAATGATGTTTATTATTCATGGTCAATTTATATTTACAGCTATCGTTATTATGATGATGAAATAGCCATTGATTTATTTATATGATTATATGTTTTGAGAGATTTCTGAGTATTTTTTTGCTGAATGCTGAGTGGGCGGAGCTCCTTGTATCTTTAGACACTTTGCAGCCTGTCAGTAAAACATTTGTTCACATTTCTGTAATTTAATCTCCTCAGTGGGACAGAGATCAGACAGTCTGACAGGAAACAGGAGATTTACACCAACAAGGAGATCCAGAGTAAAATGAAAAAAAAAGAGAGGGGGATCTGGAATTTTGCAGATATTTTGTCTAATTAAATGCGTTTCTGGTCAGTCTTTTATCTGTGAATGATGGACATTTGAGATTTTCTGGATGTTTTGGTGTTCTTGGTGTATCCTGTTTCTGAGAATCCAGCTCCAACACTCATTACCCACAATGCCTCAGGCCAATACCCCCACACCCACCTATGAAAGACCTGGGAGGGACGGGATCACTGCAGTGTGTGTGTGTGTGTGTGTGTGTGTGTGTGTGTGTCAGTCAGACCCAACCTAGTTTAATTTTTTTAAGTGCAGTAAGATTTGTACTTTAGCGCACCTGGAGGCCATTTCAGTGCCTTAACATGTGTCCTGCATTCTCTCTGTCACTCTCTCTCTCTTTCTGTCTCTCTGTCTCTCTCTCTCTCTCTCTCTCTCTCTCTTTTTGTCTCTCTGTCTCTTTAGATCTATCTATAGTCTGTGTTTCTCTCTGAGGATT
>JBBIGB010000039.1:10993457-11003511 GCA_037577075.1 Alestopetersius hilgendorfi
GCAGTAGTAAAGGTGGTAATAGTAGTGGTAGTAGTATTGGTGATGTTGGTAGTGGTAGTATTGGTGGCTGTAGTGGTAGTAATATTATCAGTTGTGGTATAGTATTGGTGGTAGTAGTAGTATTGAAAAGTAGTTCTCATATAACTGGGACTTTAAAGTTGTAGAACTCTCTTGATTTATTTAGACCAAATGATGAGGCCAGTCTTTCCGTCTGTTTATTTAGATTTGTTGTTTTTGAACAACCATTGTGTCCTGTAGCTTCCTTTGCTGCTAGCCAGTCTAATGGCTTGCATGACCCCTGTCATATGACCCCAAACGGCCAGCCCCCCGGTGTTGTCTGCAGCCCCCCCTCCGCATTGATGGTGGCGCAGTGGTGGAACCTGATTGTGTCCCGGGGCACATCAGCACAGGGATTACCAGCGTGTTACTGGTCTCCATTCATTCCTGCCGATCACTGGCGCTTATCAGCATCAATCTGACACACTGTTTACCTGACGCTGCACTCCGTTCTGCTTGGCTAAGAGAAAAGCTCACAAAAAAGTCCCTCTCCATCAGCGTTTTCCTTTGTGGGAGCAGGGGAGCAGCTTTTAGTGGCCGGTCAGACCCCAGCCTGGTCGTCAGTGCCTGCCCAGTTACCGGCCGCGGCCTGTGTTCGTCACCCAGTGCAGTGCTGAAGCCAGCGCTGTGTCTTTTTGCCCTCTGTTGATTTGAGTTTGTCGTCTCTCCGGGTATTGGATTTTAGGGGTGTTTATTTGTTTTTTGTTTCGTGTTTTTGTTTTTATTTTTAAACGGCCTTAATGAGCTCAACTTTACACCCTTACTCAGCTACTCCGATGCAGCTCTTCCCAAATACTGAAAATTCTTAAATACGTTTAGCTTAGAAGTCTAGTGGATGTTTTTTTGGTTCCGTTGAGACTCCGTACCTTCGCTTGAGGCTCATCTGTCCGAACCTGATTGTGACACAAGGGAGAAGACACGGTGGATTTGTGTTTGAGAAAAATGGCTTCCTTTAAGCTGGACTTTCTGCCAGAGATGATGGTGGACCACTGCAGTCTGAACTCGAGTCCAGTGTGAGTACATGCAGCCTCAGTCTGTGCCAAGCTTTTGTCCGTAATTGTTGTGGTGGCTGTCTCGTCAAAAAGATCTGTGAAGTGTGTGCAGCATGTTAAGGGAAGACCAACAACTAGATAATTTTTCTGAATTCTTTCTGGAAGGTTAAGACTTTTGCACCTATCCACCTGAATCGTATCGGTTTAAAAAGCAGTTGATACCAACCAGTGTTTTCTTTATTTTAAAAAGCACCCTTGTTTGGGGTAGCCGGTGGCCTGGTGGTTAGGGAGCTGCCCCTGCGACCAGAAGGTTGCGGGTCTGAATCCCAGGACTGCTAGTGGAACCACTGAGGTACTCTTGAGCAAGGTAGTGTCCCCACACTCTACTCCCTGGGTGCTGTGTTCCTGGCTCCCCCCGCTTCACTTGGTGAATCATTTAAATACAGAGAAAGAACTTCAGTGTTCACACTGTGTGCTGTGGTGTGTTCACATTTGACAGTGAAGTCCACTTTACTTTAAGAGCTATCTCATTATTACAGCATCCTAATGCTTAATATAAAAGAGAGAAAATGAAAGGCAGTTTTTTAACTTTAAATTAGTACATGGCTTCCCATCCCTGATCCCAGTTCAGCTCAGAAAGGGCTTGTTAACTTATTTGTTTTGTCAGATACATTTAAAGTTGTAAAATGTGTTGGGTAAAATGAGAGCTAGGCCTTTCATTTCTTATAATCTTGATAATTTGCTTTCCTGGGCATTTTGAGAATATGGTCATTACTAAAATATGATTAGCTGTTCCCGTACAAAGAGAAACTTTAGTCTAGTTTAATTGGACTCTGTGGTGTACAGGTGTGTTGAATAAAATATGCATTGAGTGTGTGATGTAATGTTGTCCATACCAAATGTGCAGTGTTTTTATAGGTATTTGTAGTGTGGACCCATCATTTTGTGGTTACACCAAGACTAGAACTGAAAATAGGAACACTGTTGCTATGCCAACTCCAGCACTTTTTTCCAGACTTGTGCCCATTTACTCACAGCCAAGCAGAAGAAATGTGGCGTTACAGCATATGGCCAAACAAAGTAAAGCAAAACAAAGTTTCAGAAATTCAGCAGCAGTCACAGCGCTGATACTGGAATAACTTGAGAAAGATTGTGGTTTAAGACTGTCCAAGGGTCTGTATTCAAACTACATCATGGCTTATTTATTATATATATATATATATGTGTGTGTGTACACACACATGCACATTTCCTACAATATAGTGAAAAGAAAATCTTAACTACAACACTTTATAAGGCTAAAATTGCAACATGGACAACAGTTACATTTTGAATATTGGGTGATGCATAAATATTTAAATTGTGTGAGTCATGTATATGTTAAATGTATCCATAACAGGTTGCCCCTCTACTAGAAATACGTTTGTTATAAAAGTGACCGTTTAGTCTTTGGTCACCTAGAAGGAATCATACTTGAATTTAGAAGAAAAAAAAATTGCCAACATCATTCCTTACTCTAATTTTGCATTGTGTGAGTTGGGCATTATGGCCTAAATATAATCTCATTGTATTTAGGCCATATGGTTCAAAACAAGTTCAAAACAAGTTTTAACTTTTTTTTTTTTTTTTTTTTTTACTTTAGGTTTAAAGGTAAAACTGACGCATACATTGAGAAACTTTTAGCATGTTAATGAATCCTGTGTATGGGCACCATATCTTTTGCAATATACATTGCGACAGCGTTTATCGCCTTCCAGCGTGCCCCTTTCTTATCATATGGCACTAGGGCATTAACAGAAAAGTCTGTTAATGGTACATTTAGGCCGGTGCAGAATCCCGTCAGCAGCACCCGCCCCCCCTCGGGAACGACAGCGTGGTGGGCCAGTCAGGGCTCACAATGCCCGGGCCGCGTGTTTATTTTATTTTATTATTTTATTATTTTTTTTGTCCCAGTCCAGCCCTGCTCTAGACCATACAAAAAGCATGGTGACCTGCACAACCTTCAGGTCGGTGTTAAAGTACAGTAACAGCAGCGATGTTCTGCGCGGCATCTGAAACGGCACCGCTAGCTAACATGGCTAACGCGAGCACTGCAGAGAGCTTAAGCTGTCGGACACAGGATTTGTTTGGTCTGTGTCCGACAGAACAAAACCAAACCAATTCCATACTGCGGATGTAGCAGACTTTTCTTAGGCACAAACACTGCTACAGTTTGGTTGCGACGCGCTAATTTACCCGTGTAGAGCGGTGCATTGCATTAGTTCCGCTTTTGGCGCTCACATGTAAAATCAGTAATTAAAATAAAATTTTCATAACACATCGTCCTGAAATTCGAGTTAGTCGATAGAATTGAAATACATTGCCCACCTCTAGTGCGAGTTTATATTGTAGTATGTGTTGTTTATACAAGTTTCCACAGTCCTGAAATGCCTTGCAATGGATAGCACTCCAGAAGATGGTCTGGGAATTTAATTTGGGGAAAATGACATTCTTGCTTTGATGTAGTTTTTACTGCAGAAGTTGTATTTCTTTGCCAGCCAAGCTTCGCACGTGACCTGGCAGCACTTTAGTCAGACCATGTTCACAATGTTAAGCCAGTTTTCTTCAGTAGTGTTCAAGAAAGGTTCCAATGCCCTCTGGTCTTGCGGTTGTAAAAAGTTGCAACACTGGGAGATGGTGAAACACCTTCTTCCTTGTCTGATGTTGAAACGGTTATTATTGATTGAATTTGCACTCCATTACTTCACACACCTCTATATATGCTGTGCAGTTATGAACCTTGAGAATGAATTGTATTGGCATGCCTTCCATAAGACCCTTACAAGTTTTTGATGCAGTTTTCTTGGGACACCAACGATACTCAGTACAGCTTAACTATTCAGGATGACATGTTTGTGCACTTGCTCCCATAACTCAGTTTAATGCATTACCCTTAAAGAAAATGTAATAGTAAACCTGGATTCCCCGCCGAGACATGCAACTTGGAAGGTGGCTGGCCAAAGTATTGGTACACCGGCGAGGTGAACAGTTTTCAGGGAATAACCCCTGATCTTCTCGGGCTAAAAATACAAATGAGGGCTCGTTAGAAAGGTCTCTGGGAAATCTACTGAACTGTGGAGCAGCACTCACACTTCAAACTTGTTTTGAAAACATCCAGAAAAAATACATTTATTGCAACAAAAAAGCAATAAAATGCAGAGAATATTTGCAGTTTCCGCGTTGTGGGGATTTCGGTTCTCAAAAAAAAAGACTCCTGATCCGCATACAACTGGGGGTTTACTGTATAGCAATTACACTGAGACATATACTGCGATATCTCAACATATAGGCCCTGTAATATTTTTCTCTTATTTAAAAACTTGAGTATTAATTCAAGGGAATAAATGTTGGTTGAAACAGTCATATAAGAAAGAATTGTTATTTTTAGTGGAAAAATAGAGAAACTGTAGATTATGGACTATTTTAAGAATACCTTGGTAAATCAATGTTTTAAATAAAAAATAGACTTTTATTGGAAGACCTCAGTTCATCAGAACACCCAGTAACATGCCTGGAGCTGTGATTGGTCACCCTGCCAAACATTCTGATTGGTTAGAGGCTTAGTTGCATATTGCAGCCTTCTATGATATCAGGATTGCAGAGACCCATATCACAATTAGCAGCTAAATCGTGCAGCCCTGATTACTGGCTTTGACTAGCTAGTCTGAATTAAACACACTGTGAAACTTAGCTTTTCTTCAGTATTTTCTTGTATTGTTAGTTTCATTGTTGATATCAGGTAGTTATTTCAGTGCTAATCATGCATATATATTTTCAAACCCTATAAACCCCAATAGAATTGTAACACTAACATGCTTGACACTTTGCAACATTGCATGATTTTTTTTTTAATTGAAAACTGAACAGAATGTAATTTGTAAAACAGTGGAATCTTTAGTAAACCTGGGCGTTTAGTAAACTTCCTAAAATAATAAACACTAACATTTATATTTTATGCTTGCTTCTGTCTGTCAGACTCCTGACTCCATATCTGATAAACCCCTGAGCATTTTTATAAAAGCTGCAAAGCTGCCAATCCCTCCCCCTTGTGGAGAACATTCAGACTGTAGACTAATCACTGTAAACCAAATCATGCATTGAGAATATAGATTTTAACCTTTAACCAATATTGTAATCAGTTATAAATGCGTAATCCTGAAGGCTTAAGTCCTGATATAGGAGGATAAAAATCAAGGTGGGGGCAAATAATTTGTCTAAATAAAATTTTTGTTTAGATTTATTACTTAGTTAATATCTAGAAACAGCAGCCCATTTTTCACAACTTTCGGTTTCCTTCAGGATTAAATCAATTGATCTGATTCTGATTTCCTCCAAGTCAGAATGCGACATTGATAATGAAGCCGGAATGTAAGCTTCATTCAGTAAAGCAGCTAAACTGACACTAAGAGAAAAGGTCTTGAGATTTGTCTTAAACTTCCTTTTCTTTCCTCAGCAGAGATCATGTGTCTCCATATCTGAATGTTTCTCGCTGCATCTTTGTAAAACAGGATGTATCAAACTATCAAACTATAATATTTAAATATTTAAAGCTAAATTCAAAATACCCAACTGAACACTAGAACTGTAATCGGATATCTAATGTAAAAAAGTGGTTTAATTCAGCTACTTAATTGGAAACATTGTGTATTCAGAGCCTAAGAGATGCTATTTGGGCCAGACCTACAAAAATTGAAACGATAACCTTGCCTAATGCCCTTAATTTAACAGTTCTGTTCTCCCTTGTAGCTTATTAGTTTAAGCAGATTTCAGAACAGCCTTAAAATAGTTGCCACTCAAACTGTCCAACTTACTGACTCTAATTACATTGCCAGCCTCATTGCCTTCTCTTTGACTCTGTGTAATCTGCTTGTTGAGCAAGTTCTTTCTGCTGGGGAATCGACAAAGGGACGGATTTATTGGCTTTTTCTCTCGCCGATCAATGAACTCCATTAATCTGGCTATTAGCTGTCAGCCATGCTTTCCAAAGCCTGAGTGATGTGCTGTTTTGGCTCTATCTTAAAGTTGTCTTTCACGGCTCAATTGGTACTGAAGATGAATTGGGAGCTTCAAGTCTGTCCAATAGCATCAAATAAACCACCGTCTGCTTGTTTTTGCGTGTCTTGATGGGTTGTGTAAGATAAACAGATTGACTTTTGGTTCAGGGAGAATAGAAGAAAATGAAATCTTTTAATGTGCTGCTCTGCGTGACTTTTAAAGTGGTCTTGTAGTTCAAATCATTAGAGTTTAACAATGCAGTAAAAAAATGTAACAATGGACAGTAAAAACACCCATAGTCCACAGGAATTTGTTCACCTTCTAAACCTTATTGCATTTAGGTAATATTGTGTATATACACACACTTAGAACGATAGTCTTGGGTGACACCTGTTTGAATTTGAGCCAGTGAAGGACAATTTTAAAACTTCTGCAACGCCATGCTTCCAAGTTTTGGACCCAGTTTGGGGAAGAACCTTTTCTATTCCAGCATGACTGTGTCCCAGTACACAAAGTGAGCTCCATAAAGACATGCTGGAGGAGTTCAGTGTGGAAGAACTTGACCTCAACCCCATCCAGCACCTTTGGGATGAACTGGAATGGAGACTGTGATCCAGACCTTCTCGTCCAACATCAGTGTCTGACCTCATAAATGCTACAGAATGAATGGACACAAATTCCCACAGAAACTCCAAAATCTTGTGGAAAGTCTTGCAAGAAGAGTGGAAGCTGTTATAGCTGCAAACAGGGTTTATGGATTTGAATGCAATGTCATTAAAGTCACTTGGTGTAATGGCCAATAGTCCAAATGCTTTTATCCATATTGTGTATGTGGGTATATATATGAATATAGGTGTGTTTTATAATCAGTCCTTATCTTCCATTAGTGTGAAGGATCTTGTGCCCAGAAACGACCTCGTTGTGAGCATAAATTAGCAACGTGAATGATCCACATGCGTCATGAAAGACGAATGAACTAAAATCACAAATCAAATTTCAGCTGCTCATGATTACAGATAAAAACTTCATTTTAATGCTTCAACATTTACTGGCACAAACTAATAGTCGCTTCTACAGACACTGTTAAAACGCACACACACACTGATCTGGATGCTCCCATGACCATGAGTCAGATACAGATGAGAAAACATCGGATCGGTGTAACATTTAAGGCAAAACATCAGATTTGTGTCTCATCCGCCTGATGAGGTAAACAAAGGCTTTGGCATTGCAGCTCCACATTATTGCAGAAAAACTGTGTTCTAATTACAAGATGTCTTGATATTGAAGTTAAATCTATATTGACTTCATTTATATTTGGTTTATATTTGATATTGATTTCTTTATTTTCATCTATTTTAGATCCAGCAAAAAGGAGCAGTAGCTGAAAATGTCTCATAATATTGAATGTTTTAGTTTAGTAGTGTTAAAGTAAAATATTTCTAACAAAAGCTGTCTGATGGTGTTTCCACAAGTTAATGCACCTTAAGCTGCACTCCTAGATATGATTAAACAGTGTGATACATGGTCATGTCTAGGCTAAAACTGCACTAAATGAATGTTTGTTTAGACATCACTATATCTTCCCCCATGTCCCATCATTGCCAATGTTTTATTAATATATTCCTTGGAATGACCATTAGATGAGTTGTGCGCTTAGTTCTTTTCTATTGTTGATGTTTAAAACCCTGAGCTTTACATTGTCTAAAAATGCCTTCCATTCTACGCAGTAAACAAATAGATACAAAGAATGTTTTAGACCACCAGCAAATATTACTAATTTGCAGTGTCAGTTTGATCACTTGCATATTTCTTTTCTTTTTCTTTCCTCATTATCCAGAAAACTGTTACTGAAGCATTCAGATATCTTTGAATAAACATAGAAATCCATTTTGTTAACCTTTTGTGGATTCACCACAACAAATGAGGGCTATAATCTTACAAATATCCATGCTTAGTTCAGCTCTTCCTATATGATCTGATTGCTATGTTTTTTTTTTGTCTGTAACCCTTTTTGATGTTTGCTGTTCCTAGTGGGGTGCAGTTTGTTCTGAATTTTACTCTTTCTCCTCAGAACCAAGAAGATGAATGGGACACTGGACCACCCGGACCAGCCAGACATTGATGCCATAAAGATGTTTGTGGGTCAGATCCCGAGGTCCTGGTCAGAAGATCAGCTTCGGGAGCTCTTCGAACCCTATGGTGCCGTCTACGAAATCAACGTCCTCCGAGACAGGAGTCAAAACCCCCCACAGAGCAAAGGTAAGAGACTGCTAGTTCAGAGTGCTGGTCGTACCGAATCCGACGTCATGTGTTTAAGGCTCTTGTGGAGTTAGTACTAGTGATACTGTTTGTTTACTTCATTTTTCTGCATTTTTGCAGGTTGTTGTTTTATCACATATTACACACGTAAATCAGCGTTAGAAGCACAAAACGCCCTTCACAACATGAAAATTCTTCCAGGGGTGAGTAGTCCAAGTCTTTTGCCAATAGGGAGATTGCTATTAAGTGAAAAAATAAAAATGACTGGTGTGTGCTCCTCTATGACAGATGCATCATCCCATTCAGATGAAGCCAGCAGACAGCGAGAAAAACAACTGTGAGTATATTCTTTGAGTGTAGTCAGAACTTCATTAAACCAACAATGGGACAGGGACAGAGTTTTGAACCAAATTGTATGTGATGTTTGATTTAAGTCAGAACGTTGTATGCCGGTCATGAACATAACTGGTCATGTGAACATAAATGTTAGATTTATTGAATATGATTTTTTTACTTTTATGTGGAACCTGGCTTTGTTTTTAATGGCCGCATTAAAAATAAATCACACTGGTCTGTTCTTTACTGTCTCATAAAGTTGTTTATAGCTTTGTGATCAATATAGCAATTCAATTTTTATGTATGTTGCTTTTTACAACCGCATACCAGCTC
The DNA here is from genome assembly GCA_037577075.1 of Alestopetersius hilgendorfi. NCBI lineage: Eukaryota > Metazoa > Chordata > Actinopteri > Characiformes > Alestidae > Alestopetersius > Alestopetersius hilgendorfi. The sequence goes on from JBBIGB010000039.1 coordinate 11,002,472, forward strand.
TGCTAATGGAGTGGGAGATAACTTGGCAGTATCTTAAAAACACCATCTGACAATTATGAATAACATTTCTTTGTCCCCCTCCTGTCTCAGCGGTTGAAGACAGAAAGCTGTTCATTGGCATGATCTCAAAGAAGTGCAACGAGAACGACATTCGGCTCATGTTCTCACCATACGGTCAGATCGAGGAGTGTCGCATTCTTCGAGGACCCGATGGGTTGAGCCGTGGTGAGGCAAACACAAAACAGTTAGTTAGAGATGATCAAAAATGACCCTCCACAGTTGTGTAGAGTTTCAAAGTATTAATATTTACAGTATTTAGAAATTAAAGTCTTCAGTTTTAAAAAGATGAATTGTCTTAGTAATAAATTTAATTTGCATGTCATTTGTCTTTTAAATGCATCACTCTTTGTCTGTATTCGAACAACTCATTACTAGAACAGAACCAGAAATATGAGAGGAAAACTGCTGTGTGAACGGTGTTCATCTCCTCTCTTTCTCTCTCCCTCTCTCTCCCTTTCCCTCCTCGCTTGCTGTCTTTGTCTTGTTCCAGGTTGTGCCTTTGTCACGTTCACAGCCAGACAGATGGCTCAGTCTGCCATTAAATCCATGCACCAGTCACAGACCATGGAGGTACTTGACTCATGCCCCTGTTTGTATACGTGATGCAGCACTTCCACTTGTTTCTGAACACTTTTTGCTTACTTTTCATTACTTAAGTTTGGCCAATCCTGTAAAGTGGTCACTTATGTATATAAAACGTGTGTTTTCTCCGTCAGGGCTGTTCGTCTCCGATTGTGGTGAAGTTTGCAGACACGCAGAAGGATAAGGAGCAGAAGCGCATGGCACAGCAGCTGCAGCAGCAGATGCAGCAACTCAATGCTGCCTCCATGTGGGGAAATTTAACTGGTCTCAACTCACTAGGCCCACAGTATCTTGCAGTGAGTACATCCAAGTACCGCGCACGCACACACACTCTCTCTCTCTCTCCCACACACACACACACACACACACACACACACACACACACACACACACACACA
>JBBIGB010000039.1:11065915-11076490 GCA_037577075.1 Alestopetersius hilgendorfi
TCAACCCCATCCAGCACCTTTGGGATGAACTGGAACGGAGATTGTGATCCAGACCTTCTCGTCCAACATCAGTGTCTAACCTCATAAACACTCTACAGAATGAATGGACACAAATTCCCACAGAAACTCCAAAAACTTAAAATACATCTTAAAGTCTACGGATTTGAATACAATGTCATTAAATTCCCTGTTGGTTTAATGGTCAGGCGATCCAATACTTTTGTCCATACAGTGTATGTCAAATAGAGAACTGTTTTGGATCATGTTGTGCTTCATGGTTTATTTCCTGGTGTGTTTGTAACTGTGTGGGTGTTTTGGCTCAGATAAAAATGGCGAGCTGGACTTCTCCACCTTCCTGACCATGATGCACAGACAGATGCAGCAGGAGGACCCCAAAACGGAGATCCTGGAGGCCATGCGCATGACGGACAAGCAGAAGAAAGGCTACATCCAGGCATCCGAACTGCGAGCCAAACTCACAGGCCTGGGAGAGAAACTCACTGATAAAGAAGGTGCTGGTTTCAGCTGATAAGCTTTTTAGCATGTTTGGAAAAGACAGAGTGTTAAAAGAGGTCAATCTCAGTATGATGTATTTGGTATTTCTATCAAAGAAATACCAAAATTATAGATACACTACATAGACATTTTTGACTATACATAACCTTTGTGTTTTGCATTTTTTAACTACTATTATTAAATGGGTGAACAGGACCCTGTTTTAGGCTTTACAGGCTTGGATGATTAACTCATTTACTACACACTGAATTGAGTGTACATGTAAAAATACTGTACATGTAAAAAGATAGTAAATGTCATTTAGCTCTCAGTCGCAACAGGCAGGTTCATAACTGCCATATAACTCTAACAAAAATAAATTCACATTACCATGTAGGACAAGAACACCTAAAACCAGCTCATTTTTTGTAATTTTTCTTCTCTATTTCTACCTTTTATGCATTTTTCTCCAATGTATTGGATTGTCCACTTTTGAAGAAATTACATACTTCCCCTGTTTTGTGCACTTTCAAAGTTGCATGTCAGTCCTGGTATCACTTTGTACTGAATTAAAAAGAAAATTAGTGATAATATATCATCCAGTTGCACTCATGGCTCTGTCACAGGGGAAATCTGATTCCTTTTTGTTACAGAACAAGTTTAGAAGATAAGTTTGCCATGATGTTCATTTGCCCCCCCCCCCCTAAAAATTAGAAGCTGCATGTTTACATGGACATTCCTTTTAGAAACATCTACAATACAGCCTGTGACTATGTGTAGACATGTGGAGTTCAACAGAACCAAACTCTGCTGCTCATAAACATACTCATCCGTTTCTGTCTCTGCAGTCGACGAGTTGTTTAAGGAGGCCAATGTTGGTCGTGATGGTCTAATTCACTATGAGGAGTTCACCAAAATGGTCACCCTACCTCCTGTGGACTACTGAGGAACCACGGCACAGCGAGAGCACACAGACCTCCAGTGCTGCACTGATTACTGCATTTACCTTCTGTGTTCTATGTAACAGTGACAAACATTAAATGCCATTACATGTATGTATTCGGAAAAAAGGTTGTAATACATTTTATTCCAAAGCGGAAAGGTGAAACAGCAATTGCTTTTGTGTCCTCTAGAGGGCAGTCAAGTAATGATAGAGACTCGTCCTGGTGACATTTTAAAAAAAGAAAAGAGTTGATAATCATATAATACGTACTTAAAGCAATAATCAAAAACGATGTACTTGACAATTAAGCTGAACACACTAAGTCATTCAAAATCTGTGAACGAATGATTTTAAATGCGTTATGATTTGCCCCAGTCCAGCGCTTTCATAAACTCCTCTTCTGTGAACGACAACATCTTTGCTGCCTCAAAGTGCATCTGCAGAGAATCAGAGTTTGATTAGTGTGTTTAAACCAGTACAGCCATGAATTAGTATCTTTTTTTACATTTTACAGAAAGCTCACCTTTTGCCTTTTTAAAATATCGATCAGCTTAAGCTGCTTCTTAAAGCCCAGGATCAGTTCAGCTTTCTGTTTCTCCAGCTTTTTGTTCTCAGCTTGCAGTGCTTCAGTCCTCTGTTGCTCCTGATTTGCTGAGTCCTTGTTATTGTTGCGAATAAAAAAGATCCAGGTGGAATCATTAATAAACATTTATAAACAGGGCATTATAATTGTCTTAGCAAAGCCAGCTGATTAACACTCTGCTCCTCGAGAGCTGTGTTCATGACTGCCTGCTGCTTCACTTGGTGAATGGGTTAAATACAGAGAAAGAACTTCACACTGTGTGCTGTGCTATGGTGTGGTCATGTGTGACTATAAGGGGCCACTTTACTTTAATCTGATTGGTATAATATACTATGAGGCATACGTGACTGAATCTCACATGGTTTTGAATTTGGGCTGCTTAACTGCTTTGTTACCTTATTGCTTTGTTTAAGCTTGCTAAGTTGAGCTTTGCTCTTTTCTGCCTCCTCCAAAGCTCTGTTCAGCCTCACTTCCGTAACATTGTGGGCGCTGGCTGCCTGCTTTTGTGCCCTTTTCATGCCCTCCAGCTCCTGCAGGTTACACACACACACACACACACACACACACACACACACACACACACACAGTTTAAAAAACAGTTCACTATGAATGCAGGATTAGTGGAAGCACGTAAATGTTAAACTGCATTTTTTGGGGATTTTGTTTAAACATATTTACATGCTTTCCAGAAGGATTTGTAAGGCCTTAAAATTGTCAGGCCCTGTGTCCTATGGTCTTAAATAAACAGTTAAATACTCTTACATTTCTTTACAACTGGTATTAAAATGTCTAAAGTTTAATTTGCCAGCAAATAATCTGAAGAAGAAAAACACAAAATCCACACTGCAGTGCTCTAATACCAGAGTGAAAACGTATTCACCCTTAAGATTTCTCTTCGGCATGTACCTCGCACTCTAGGTCGCAACTTTCCCGACCTATAAGTGCCCCCCCCCACCCCCCTCGCCAACTGCAGGATGGCTTCACTTTACATGCAGAGCGCTAATCATGTCGAAGGGCCCATACCAGGCATACCTCTGCTCTGGGCCCCTCATTAACAGCTTCTTCAGAGTGGAAAGCAGTCTGAGACACAACATGCTTCGCTCAGTTAAGACTGAGACATAACCTGTACCGTGGCGCCAACTGCAGCCGCCAGCCAGGTGATCAAAAGTGCAGTGAAAAAGAGCTGTGGACAACATACTGATGTTCAACACGACCGAACATAAAGTTCACACTTGCGCTCAGTAATGTAATTCCCCTTGTGCCCATGAATTATAAGGACACAATGTCCTTCTGACCATCATAACTAATTTTACAGCCAGAAATGAATAATACATATACCGCTGTGCAGGACAAGGTCTTAACTATGTCTGGAATCCTTCATACATGGACAAAAGTATTGGGACGTCCGACCATTACACCAACAGGGACTTTAGTGCCATTGCATTCAAATCCATAGACTTTCATACAGAGTTGGTCCTGCTTTGCAGCATTAACAGCTTCCACTCTTCTTGGAAGACTTTCCACAAGATGTTGGAGTTTCTGTGGAAATTTGTGTCCATTCAGTCCAAAGCATTTATGAGGTCAGACACTGATGTTGGACGAGAAGGTCTGGATCACAATCTCCGTTCCAGTTCATCCCAAAGGTGCTGGATGGGGTTGAGGTCAGAGCTCTGTGTGGGTCAGTCAAGTTCTTCCACAGTGAACTCCTCCAGCATGTCTTTATGGAGCTCGCTTTGTGCACTGGGACACAGTAATGCTGGAATAGAAAAGGTTCTTCCCCACAAAGTTTTATCGACAAAGTTGGAAGCATAGCATTGTCCAAAATTCAATAATTAGGAGGAGTGTCCCAGTACTTTTGTCCAGATGGATGGATGGATAGATAGATAGATGGTTTGATAGATAGTTTAATAGATGGATGGATAGAACCCTCACCTTCTGCAGTGTGGTCACTTGCTGCCGCAGGCCGTCACAGGTTCTGTGAGCTTCTTCGGCAAGGGCTCTGTGCTTCTCTAACTGTGCCTGCTGCACGCTGGTAGTTCTCTGCAATCTGGTCCGATCTTCCTCTGCTTCTTTCAGCTTGCTGTTTAAAACGCCATTCTCGTCATCCTGAAAATAAGAAGTGAGAAAAATTTGCAACCCATTCACAAATTTCCAACCTTCTAAATCTTAAACACTTACCCTCTTGTTGCATTCATCTGAAAGCCTGTTTAGCTCCTCTTGCATCACTCGTAGCTTGGCTTTCAAGAAGCGAATCTGAGCCTCTGGAAAGACAGTGGAAACAGAGGAAACTTACTAGTCTGTTTGACAAATGCAAAATCCTGTCATTTCCACACTTGCAATGTCTGGAAAATAATTATTTATAACTATCCACCATTTAAACGTATACTGCATCTAAAGTGATCTTCCACAATAAACAAATCCTGGTTATCCAGTGTTTTTTTTTTTTAAATCAAGTGTACTGATAAGACGTTTGTCCCTCCTTTCATGGTGTTCACACTCTGTGCTGTACTGTGACACATGGAGACTTTAACACTGGATGTTGGAACATTGCTGTGAGGATTGAATTGTATACATCCACAGGCAATAGTGAGGTCATTATAATACTATAATAAAAGGAAAGTATAATCATCCCAAGGGTATTAGAGAAAGCTCCATCACTTCAGAGAACGCAGTTCCACCGCTTTACATACGGGTGGGAGACACAGAAAATATGTCATATATCTGAACACAGACTGTTTCTGCTGCAGCCTAATAAAAGAACAACTTTTTTGTAAATGTGTAACTGTGTTAAAAGGAAACTGCTGCTAAAACTTTAGTTTAAAATGTTGCAAACCAGATGTTATTGCACTTTTGTTCATATAGCAGTACTTTAAAAATAAACGTGCACTATACACTACTCCTGAATTTATTATTTAATTTTGCATTGGCCAGCATTAGTAAGACAATTTCATGATACACAATATGTAACAATCTTTATTTTTCAGACATCTTAAAATATGAAACAGACTAAAGCAGAGCCAGTAGTATCAAAATCTATTATTCTTTGTTTGTAATTATGAGTAACTATGGGAAATTACTAATGAGTAACAATGCTCTGTTTATAATTAAAAATGGCTGTAAAGTACTGTAATTTCCACACAGAGGATTTTACAAATGTGTTTTAACGATTCAAAAAGTTTATCGATGCAGGCAAAAGTGGTCTATAATACCAAACCTCTTTCAACTTAATGGTAGAAATCTACAATAGCATTTATAGATTCAAATTATGTCATGTGACCCTTACAATGAACAGCATATTGGAAAGTTGGAGGATTAAAAAAATGGTTTTAAAAGGAATGCAGCCTCTTTTAAATATACTCAAACAGCTTTATGCAGAAGAGAAACATGATCTTCAATGCAACCGTCATGGTGAATAATTAATAATCATAAATACATTTTAAAAGTAGGGTATGACGAAATCAGGACTCGTACAAACATGATGGTCATTTGTCCATCACAACATATGATTAAACAAGACTAAACCATTTTTCTGGTAAATATAATTACATAAAGCACTTTTTACTTCCCATAATATTTATACCCAGTATTTGTGTATATAGAGTAGTATATTTCATATCTAAATTGTTCCACAGATTGATTTATTTAGATAGACATTTTATTTTACGTTGTTCTTGTATCTGCGTCTCTGTGTGTCTATGCATCGCTGAAACATATTCAGTTTCCTCCAGGATCAATAAAGTTTTCGGATTCTGATTCTAATGCTAAACATCTGTTTGAAGGAAACTAGCTCCAGGACATTAAAAAGTTTCAATGGAAGTCAATGAAAACATTGCCACAGTGCTATATCAAAAAAATGACTGGCAGTGAATAGCTTCATGGTGACTTGAGGATCAAGCTCAGCGGTCTCCTGATTGATGCAGCACTCTTTAACAACTACCACTTCAATAATGAGTGAATAGCTACCAGAAATATGATAAACCCACTGCTTTTCACACTGAGTGAGCAGCAATTCTGCAAATATGTCCATGCATTTGAGCCCACCTGCACCCATCTCCTCTCCAACACCTGGCATGACATCATCCTCCAGATGCTCATCTGTTCCATCCTCTCTCACTCTCTGCTCGATGTTAGTTATCGTTTTGGCCAGTGAGAAATCCACAAAGTCTTCAGGTATCGCAACATCATCGACCACTGTAGGTTTCGTTTTTCTAATACACAACATGAAAGAGTGCATTTTAGTGTTCCTCTAAAATTCAGGCATGTGTCCTCAGACATGTGAAATTCCACAGTATAGAAATGTAATGCAACTCACTGTGGTATCTTTTTTTGACCTGAAAGTGGTCTGTTTAGCCTTCCTGGTCTAAAGGGCTTTTTCTCTGTCACTGCCTACAGGGTGAAGTGGGAAAAACAGTATACAATGTATAAATGGGTTAGTTATTGGCACTATATTACAATAACTTGAATATGCGTACCTTTGCAGTAGGTTGCTTCAGTGAAGACATGGTATTCCTATTAAGAAAGATCAAGAGAACATCAAGATTCACAAGTAAACAGTTTGGAAATTAATGACTAAATGTTGTTTTTTTTATGTAAAATCTATTACCCCAAATCCTCGCACTCTTCTAAAATGCCGGTGCTCAGGTGAGCGGAGATGGGCTTGGAGAGAACTTCATTTTGTTCCCTCTGCAAGAAGAAGAATTGCATACATTTTTAACAGGCATTCAAAGCAGTTTTAAATGCACTAAGTTAAGATTTGATCTTACCATAACTTCCTCCGCCTGCCGCACTAGCTCAGCTGTTTTCGCCTCCAGTTCTGCATTCAGCCGCCTACAATGACAGCACTAATTAAACAGGCTGACCACTTCATCAAGTATGTAATTGATTACACTAACTGTGTATCTGATGTGTTAATAAGAAATTAATGAGTACCATTTACTGCAGTTCCATTACAGCTTAAATATACTACGCTGAATGACTGCCAAAATGTATAACCCTGTGGGTAAACAGGGTTTGTCACAATGACTTTGATTAAAAAGTATGTTCTCAATGAACTACCAATGATCAGTAGGATTAGTAGTGATCAAAGTGCATAATAATGCATATTTTAAACTTTCCTACTAGTCTCTCTTGCAGTAAGAGCCCAATCAGACATGTCGTTTGCCACAGTGCTATTCTTTTCATCGTTTGTACTTAAAAACAGCCTATATTACTGAAATAATGTGGCGCTGTGTTCGTAGCTGTGTTCGTAGCTGCCCCCTGCTTCACTTGGTGATTGGGTTACATGCAGAGGAAGAATTTCGTGCTGTTCACACTGTGTGCTGTGGTGTGTTCACGTATGACCAGATTGTCACTTTCACTTTCATAATGTGGATAACTTGACTTATAACATAATAATAATAGACAATAATAACATGTCAGTCATGAGCCCCACTTATATTCTTCTTCTTTGGCCAGCAGATCCATGGCAGGTGGTTTCTTTTGTGGAGCAGAAGCAGGTCGGTTTGCAGGTCTGGACCCTGGTGGTCTCTGAGAGCAGGATGACTGGGGTTTTCTGGGCTGTTTGTGCGAGAACAGTTACACGTTATGTTGTACAAAACTACAAACTGCAAACTAATATTGGGTCTATGGATTTGAAGGCAGTATCATTAAAGTCCCTGTTAATGCAAAGGTCAGGCGTATCAAAACTTTTTCCATTAAGTGTATGCTGAGTTTATTGTTTGTATTCATGTTTGGTTGTCACTCTGTAAAGCGTCCTTACGTTTGTAAAGGCAATATATAACTGAAACGTATTATTATTAATAATAATAGCAGTAAAAAAAAGTTTCCTAAACTACTAAGCTACAGGATGGGTAGAACCGCTCACCCGAGGTAACGCTAGCTTAGCTCAATTAAGGTTACCTGGGAAAATATCCCAAAATCGAAAATCTACTTGGATGAAACAGAATTAGTATAAAATCAGAGTTGGATGATGTAACTCACCCGTTGAGGTGCTGTTGTGGGTCTGTCCGCCATGTTTACCCTGCAGAGAAGACGCCGTCGCATAGCAACAAGTCTCTATGAATATTTATTACCAGCATTGCGTCATCACACTAATTTCTGTGAATATGTATGTCTAATAGCAGATATACATATAATATATTGACCTTATCTGTGAATAGCTACAGATATAGCTACAATAGTTACAATAGTTACAAATCTGTGAAAAACTGTTATTTGGTCAATATTTTAATTTCTGTGATTAAGTATATACAGGCCACTTCACTATGGAAATGGAAATTATATATATATATATATATATATGCTTATGTAAATTCTTCACAGAAACGTGTTCAGTGTACTGGAGCTCCATTAGGACACTGTTGGAGTAGTGGGTCTTGTTTTTCTCAGCTGTGCGCATGCGCGGCCGGGTGCCGTCCCGGTGGTCAGGAGCAGGTCTGGTCTGGAGGTCTGGAGCAGCAGCGGGGACGGGTTTCTCTTCTATTTACATCGTGTTACTGTCATATTAACAACCCAGGCTCGGGTGGCAGTTCCACTCTTCTCGGGTGAACAATGAATGGACTCCCGGGACCAGTGGAAGTCCGTTTAAACCGTCTGGGTGGGTTCATTGGAGAAGAATGATGCACCATACCGAGGAGATCCCTGCGTCCTGGTGGTTCGGGTCCATGCCTGCTTGTTAGACCCCCCCTCTCTCCTCTTCTGCTGGTCCTCCTCCACCGAGATGATGGCTGATGATGATCCACAGTCTGGCCAGCTCCCTCAGCCTGGCCCCGGTTCAGGCGCACTGCCCTCCCTGGTTCCTGCAGGACTGCATGGGACAGAGACAAGCTCCCTGCAGCTGAAGATCAAGAACTCCATCTGGTAAGAGCTTCCAAGCTTCAGTAGGTGCTGTGAACCGAAACCTGTTTAATTAACCAAGGTATCTGCTCAGGTACCATGCAAACAGAAGACCCCCCGTGCCCTTGATTATTTTAATTCTTTTAGTTCTCTTAAACACCGCAACACCAGTGATGTGGGGGACTACCTTAATCCATGCAACCTTCTTATTTTTGTATTTTGCTTGCTTTTAAATATAACTCATGTAGGTCCATATAGGTCTTACACTGGAATAGAGGGACGGCAATCCACCAGCTTGACTCTTTAATGTCATTGCGTTCATAGCGCATAGAGTTTAATATGGACCTGGTCCCTTTTTGCGTCTATAACAGCATCCACTCTTTTTACAAGTGTTTCTGCACCTTCGTATGTAGTCAATTCTGTAGAGCATTGATGTGAGGCACTTATGTTGGACCATGTTCCAGTCATTCTGGATTAAAGAAAATGGCCCCTCCCCCCAAAACTGTGTCTACAAAGTTGGAACATGGTGATGTGAAAAAATGTCTTGATCTGATGAAGCATTAAGATTGCCCTTCACTGGAAGTAAGGGGCCCTGAGAAGCAGGTGTGCCCCAATACTTTTGTCCATATTGTGTATTTCTGTCTCGCAAGCTGGCTAGGGAGGACTTTCACGCATTAACTACAACACTGGTACCAACCTATACACACCAGAGATTAATTTAATAGAAAAGGGTGCTGTTATTTTATCAAAACATCTGATTTTGTGCTTGATGCTCCTCCTCGACTCCACCTATTTTCATTGCAAACTGTGAACTGATAGTAAAATCAGCCGAATGTCGTCATTTGTCTCCGTATTTTGAGAGTACATTTTAAAAAAAAAAACTGTTGGGATATTTCTGCCAATATTTGAAGCGGGTGTGTGTCAGGAAAATTCAATTTTATCAGAGGCAGTGAGGGAAAGAGTATCTAGCCTGCATGCTAACAGCTAACGTCTCGATGGTAAACAAGCCACGAGGAGTTTAAAGCGTGCTCTGTAGAGAGGACTCGAACACGAATCGGTTCGTTTGAACCACTCATTCATCAAGATATCTACCGAACCGATTTACAAGCCCGGACCGAATTTACGTCCATGTTTTGGAACAAAATATTCACGATTCAAAACTAAATATTCACGATTCAGCCTTATGACCTCTTGTACTATAGCTCTGCAACGTTCAAAGCTCTTTGAATTCGTGGACGACGTGCTGTTTCGTGAAATACAGAAGAGTCGGTTCAGTGAACTGACTGAGTCGATAGGTCAGCATGTAAACACACAAATCGACAATTACTCGATCAGCGTGTTTAAAGCTTTAGATGGAGCGTGGTGGCTCTTACACCATGCAGATTAATAATGTGTATGCATTTGCAGCTGAATCTGCAGAAATAAAGATGCTGAGTGTGCGCATAGAGAAAAAGCATGCATGCACGCATTGTGCACGTTTTTTGAGTCGAGAATGGCATCAGTTGGACTAAATGAATGGATATAAATCACGCTGTGGTGTGAAGACATCCTCTAGAGATTGTGATCATCGTATCTTAGTTTAAGAAGCAGCGATGGAGTGGAAGTGCTGACATGGTTGTTTTGCTGCCACCACCCCCCTCCAGCAGCGCTGTTTGTGCATGTGGATGGAAAACGGGACACTCCTCGGTATTGATATCAAATCAGGTCCCCACAACATACA
>JBBIGB010000039.1:11231596-11243968 GCA_037577075.1 Alestopetersius hilgendorfi
AAAATTGAATGGAGTATCCAGGAGTATCCAGTGAAGGACAAGGATTGGCCCACACTTTTATCCATATAGTGTATGTTCTTCTAATAATTCCCTATAGAAGCTTTTGTGGGCTACCTGGGCAATTAATTAGTCACAACAAATTGAAACCATCTAAACCATCTCTTATAAAACTAGGACACTTCTGAGATACATTGCTGGTACTTTTACTGTGATATGGCTCAAAATCCCAGTAGTCTTGCTTTAAAACCCCAGGCCTGATCTACACTACATCTGTATTGCCTGTTTATTTTACTACAGTGTGTACAGATCAGTGCTCTGCTGCTATTTTTGTTGTCGTTACACATTTTCACTCTCGGCAAAGGATTAAATAAACCACCCAGCAGGTTTAAAGAAGAGATTTCATGTTTGAGACCCTCCCACACTGCTGTTGTACCAGAATAAAGAACGTTTGAAAAAGCTGTTTTAAATCATTTTCTTTTTTTCAATTAGAATAAATCATTTAATGTTTGATGTTGTTTGCCTTAAACATTTTTAAAATGTGTGTTAAAAATGGGTACAACTGAGAATCTGAATCAGAACATACAGATACAGTATTGTTGCACCACCTTAGAATAAAAAAGGTAAGGATCTACATAGCCAGCTATTATTAGTCTGCAGTTCTACATGTTTAAATAATGAGAGTATAAGCTGTTATATTTATATTTTAAAGATGATCAATTTTATCACAACTGTGGACTACTCTTCATTACTATTGAGTGTTACTATTTAAACTCCAAAATTATATTATTATAATCAGTGGCACTTGGTCCTTCTTGTTAGCAGCGTTAGCCATGTAGCTCTGGCCCTAGTTTGTCAACCTTATCGAGCTCTGAAATGATTTACACTTCTTCCACTGGCAGAAGGAACTGTGCTGTACCGTGAACAAACTTTTCCTATTACAAATAAAGAGACTCGTACCGGAGCCAAACCCGAGCTGATCGACGGCAGGGCTGAAAACAGGCTGCACCCACCCTGACCGCATCGCTGCTTTCTGATTAGTCCAAATGTCATCACAACATGGAAAGAGGCCTCTGTTTATTTGATGAGACACAGACTAACAACTGGGAAGTGGATGAAGTATAAGCTCGACTGTCTGTTTGGGCTGAAGATAAATTTCAGTGGGAGTTTCTGCACTAACAAATTTATCTTTAACGCTGTGCGAAACGTGAAGTAGATCCAGGACGTCACTAACAAGTTCTCTGGGTTCAGGTCTCATCACATGGATAAAGAACGCAGAGAAAAAATAATAAAAGACCACAATAACAAAAGCGGCTCTGACCGAAAAACTCTCCGCCGGTTCGAATCCATGGACGCAGTTTTGGGACGACCAGCCAGAAACTGTGGAGAGAATTGAGTCAGAAACTCTGTTACTGGACTGAGATACACTGGAACATCAAGCTGCAAGTTCAGTACCATCACAGTACAGTTTAGATACAGAACGGTTCCTGTAGACCTGCGGAAAAGTGCCTGTAGTATCCTATCTGTGCATGCACAATATCTATTAACGTATATATTCATGTATGTTTGCAGATGCAAAGCTTGCTGGTCTCCTGTTCTCTCAAAGAGACCCAGATGTCGACTCTTCCCATGGACGACTTCAGCCTGGTAGAGGAGTGCGAGTCGCAGTTCCGCGGTCGACCCACAGGGGTGCAGCCGGGCGAAGGCTGATGATGTAATGAAGGCTGTGGCCCTTCAATTCTTCTCAGACTACTCTCCCCCTCAGGTCAACTGAAGTATTTCCTATTTTTTTGTCCTCTTTTTATTGTGCAGAGTTTATATATGTTACGTTCCCCACACGCGGGAATAGCTGGACACCATATCTGGGAGGGCCCATGTGGCTTAATAGTGGGCGTGGTCATCTACGAGTTCTTCATTGGAAGGTGAACAGAAAAGCAGCAGCAAAATGACCCAACACTACAGTGTCTCCTCTGGTTCTAGTACAAAAAAGATCTTTTTTCTTAATCCAGATGTATTTTTCTTACTCTTCTTCAAAAGAGAAATATCCTGCTGCCTACTCTCAGCCTACCAATGACTCCACAAACCCCATCCAGCGAAGACTACGGCCTTCTACCAGGGATTTGAAACTATTACTCTGTCTCAGGATGTTTTTTCCATGATATCGATATATATTTTTCTTTAATCAGTCATCAGCCTTTTTGGGCTCTAGGCTCGGCTACGCGAACCCTGGGATTTACAACAGAAACCTACCTCAGCCGGAATGAATGTGTAACGGGAAGCCTTTTTTTTTTCTTTTTTCGGATTGGTGTCTTCTTGTCTGTTCTGTTTCGTTATGTGTCAAGCGTTCAGCGGTCAGAAAGTAAAAAAAAAAAGAGAGAAACAGGTGCTGCGCTACCTCAGATGTCAAGAACCACCATTTTCATACTCGTTGAGGTGAAACGAGAGAGAAGAAATCCAACTTATAGCACTTCCAAACGTTGAAGTCAATGTTCTACCTCAAGATAACAATGCTGTTGTTGTTGTTGTCGTTGTTGTCCTTTTTTTTTTCATAATGAAACGTATCCTCTGTGGGTTTGTTTTTTTGTTTTTGTTTTGTTTTTTCGAGATCCTTTCTTCCCGACGTTGATGAATTGCTGTGTTTGAATATGTCAGTACCTCATGCAAGCTGGTCAGAAGACATTCTGTTTGTGAAGGCGTTTTTTTTTTTCCCTCATAGTGTCCATAGTATTAGATTATTTTTTTATGCGTTTTTCAGTTGCTTTAGTTTAATGAAAAGACTGTTAGAGATGCGTTGCACTGCTACTAATGATTTCAGGATTTTTTTTTTTTCTGCCATTCACCATCCTTGTGCTGTCGACGCGGAGGAGAAGGGAGGACGAGACACATCGGCGTTGAGTTAGACTGTCTGTGCAAACATCTGCGTGGTGGACTTGTGGAATTGTATTGCGAGACAGGAGGGAATTACTTCAGTGCACGTTGTAAATATGATCTACTTAAGAGAACTAAGCACAGATGTATCACGGTGCCCGCCCAGGTGCCGATATTAGCTGTGTGGTAAATGTAGGTGGAAGATAACTGGCTCTGAAATGCCAGGACATCACCGTAATATGATTTTGATGTAATGAAAAATCCAATCAATCCGGCCTGTTGGGACACTTCAGTCAGGAAGCATGGGGCCTGTCCATCAATTACCAAGCTGGCCCCTCCTCCAGCAACATTAGAACGATGTGTCCAAGGCTGCAGTGGCCACTACCACACATACAGACTCATTCACGCACATATAACACACACTCTGTACTCAGTCGGTCAGTAGTGTTGCCAGAGGAGAGTGGACTTTCCGAGAGTAATGCATTAAATATATCTGATTCAAATGTGTGCATCATTTCCACCTGAATGAAAGTGGTGTTGATTTAACCAGAAAGAACTTTATTAATCCTGAGGGAAATTATTTCGTCGTAAACATGCTCGGTGCAACAAAACGGAATAAAGACGATAAAGAGTTTAGGAAGGGAAAAAAATAAAAAAGTAGTAGTAATAGTGCAAACCAAAAAACAACAAACTAACAAGTGACTATAACAGATTATTATTAGTGCAGGGGGTTATGAAAAGTGACGTAGTGCCCTGAAAATATGATGAATGCAATAGAGAGAGCAAGCGGGCGAGGCAACATTCAGTAACAACAGATGAATAAACAACGTTATATTTAACAATCTGAATATTTCCTGATGCAGAGATCATGCACACATTTGAGTCATGTATCATCCGCTCTTGTTTTTGGCCTTAAGACCTGAATTATTTATATCATGTGATGGTCACAGCTTCACCTGGTTCACTTTTGTGCCTGGACGCACTGGCGGAGAATGTATATCCCTAAACACTGTAATAATAATACATTTTATTTATAGAGCGCTTTTCAAGATACTCAAAGTCGCTTGTAGATGCGCCAGGTGTGGTAGATGATGAAATCTATCGCTATTATGATGAATTACACCACAGTATGCCATAGAATGTCTTTCTGGGCCTAATGTAATATCAGTGCTTAAAAAAACACTGACCAACTGTATGTTTCATTACAACAACAGAGCATAAATATTCCTGAATAACTGTATTCTGTGTAGTACAGCATATTAAACACTGATTAAATATCATTTGTACTAGTTTTGAATATCATTGTTTAAAATGGAACACTATTGGCTTTTATTTGTCTGTTCCGGTTCATCAGATATCACTCACTATTGTAACTTGGTGAACATTTCTTAAAGTATTGAGGTATTATATTTTGCCATACTGGACATTTAAGCACAAAAATCTAATATATGGCCCCAACATAAATATCACCATCATTGATAGACATATTACTAATCTAGTAGTGCCATATAAAATAAAAAACAAACAATTGATCATAAAATTCAGCTCATATTTGTCTTTTTCTTATTAAAATTGACATGAGGTAGATTTCTGCAAGAATATATTCAGTATGTTGGTATGAATTTCATGGAGTTTATGTTGGTATACAATTTTTAAAAAGGGTCATCAATTTTACCTCTCAAAAAGGGAAGTGGTGCAATGACACATTAATAATGACAAATGACAAAATCACACTTATTTACCCCTGCTAAACTAGTACAAATACTACTTTATACTCATTCTATAGTAAATACAGGTCATTTACATCTACTGAAAATGTGTATAAACTAGTATTTGCACTTAGGCACCCATATAAACACATTTGTAAATAAACATTACAATCATATTTTAATGGTTTTCCTGGGATCACATCATCTCACTTGATGAACCAGATGACCATTATACTACATCATCAGTTAATATAAACTGTTTTGTTGTTTACAGGATTTTATTATATGATATATGCAGTTCTTTGGTCTAGTAGAAGTACTAATATGCTGGACTGAAAATGGACAGTTACCAGACTCTGGTTGCTGTTGTTAATGTGATATATGCAGTTGTTTAATATGGTAGATGTACTAATGATACCAGTGGCGTATTGTGGTGTTATTTATGCTAATAGCCAAAATATATCTGTTGCATAAAGTATTTGCAACAGGGGTGTCAAACTCGTGTTCACCGCCGGGTTTTTTTTCGTTTAATTTTATCAGACTTAGAAAAAAAGGTACCAGTTAATCAGGTTTTAGCTTACCAGCGCTTTAAGCAGTCCTAAGATTGTAGGATGATTATGGGAATACTTTTGATGCTATTAAATGACATGGATTCAAATGTTTTGAAATTTCTATATTGGAAAAACTTCACTGTTTGTTTGACACCCCTGGTCTATACTACTATGACGTGTTCAATGTGTGCTAGTTTGCACGGATGCTTTATGAACTGGCCATTCAAATCCTTTACAAATGAACTAACAGAACCTCACTCGGTAGAACTAAGCCGGCTCGAATGCCACATGCACACCAGTCTGTTCCCAGTGCGTTCAATATAGCGTCAACAAAAGACAGTCCATGAAAGCCTCTTCTGTGCCACTCTGACTCTCATACAGCCTCTGAATCTCTCCTGCTGGCCTGAGAGATACGAGTCCTTTCTCAGTGCTGAGTTAGCGCTTCTCCTAGGGCCTGTTTCCTTTTAAGCAGGACCACCTTTATCCTCCAGTACCCACAATGCCCTGGTGCTTATTCTGTCCCTTCCTTTTCTTTTTGATAACCTACCTCAACACCACTGTCATGCTCTCAGGTCATTCTCCTGTCGGGGAAGATTTTATGTTTTTGTACACTGCGCGCGCACACACCGTTTGTTTTTCTGTTTTTACCAGAGGAGCATCTCTTCTATGTCCTTTCAGTAAAACTGTAACATCAGACATACACTCTTTTCATATTTTTGTAATTTTGTGTAGATGTGAATGTATGACAGATATCGTTTTTGTATCAGACTTTCTTTTTATATATATAGTTTAATGCACTGTATCTTCATTCTGTCTCAAAAGTCTGGGAACGTCTGTGTAAAGACGTAAGGGAATATCAAACACTCGCACCAAACACTGCAACTGTCACCATCGCTTGCTTACAACATTGACAGTATGTGTGTAAATACCACCGTACATTCAGAACACTGTGTATCTCCAGTTGGGATACACTAAATGCACAAAAGTATTGGGACACACCTGTTTTTCAGGGTTTGGGCTCGCAGTGAAGGACAATCTTAATGCTCCAACAGACCAAGACATTTTGTGGACCCAGTTTGGGGAAGAACCTTTTCTATTCCAGTATGACTGTGTCCCAGTGCACAAAGCGAGCTCCATAAAGACATGACTGGATGAGTTCAGTGTGGAAAAACTTGACTGTCCCACACAGAGCCCTGACCTCAACCCCATCCAGCACCTTTGGGATAAACTGGAACATATTTGATTGCCCTGTCAAAAGTCCCTGTTGGTGTAATGGTCAGGCGTCCCAATACTTTTGTACATATGGTGTACGATGATGATATTCAATGTGTTCCATTGGCATCACACAAATGAATCCCAAAACTGTGCAAAACAAATGTTGACGAGAAGAAGCCGACTGTACAGAAAGAAATTGGACTGTGTGTTTGAATTTGGTCCTATGAATATCAGAAGCGTTGTGTTGTCTTCAGGCAACTGTGGTGGAGTGTTCAGTATTCTCTTTCTTTGTATATTAGATAGCTGAACTGATCTGTCCGTATGTAATAGAGCTAAATGGAATGGTACCGAACAAATTGAGGATTCGTGATATACTGTGCTGTAAAGCCTTGTCCTTATTAATCGAAAATCTGTGTGAAATTGTCTATTGTACAATTCTAGTGCACAATGACACTTCGGGGATTGCTGTGTCTGCTACACAAGATTCAGTGGGTTGTTTTTTTGTTTCGTTTTGTATTTTTTTGTAATGACAAAATGCAGTACAGACCATTACTGACGCCTGCGGTGCTGTGACTCCTGCTGCATTTACGAACCTGGACACCTCATCTGCAGTAAGCTTGTGGTTCCTAATGGCATTTCTTAATCCGTGCTGTTTTGTTTGTTTGTTTCTGTTGGTCTCAGATGTATTCGTTTCCCCAGTGTCTATTTTAAAACCTCCTTACGCGTGATAGACTTCAGTGAAGATAGTTCCTAAGCTAGCAGAAAGGGAGCCATGGCGTAATGTCGTATTTATTAATATTGCGTACGTTGTGTATTTATTGATGGCTGCCAGTTTGATGCTGTGTGTTATGTCTCTAGTGCTTCTTTAAAAAAGAAAAAAAAAAAAAAAAAAAAGCCAACAAAAACAACAATTTAGGTGGTTGCTGCTGTTGTGCTGGACGGGGTGTTTCCAGAGAAAGCTGCGGGACGGGGTTTGGGGAGTAATTCAGGAGTCGTTTCGAGTTAAACGATCTCCGTTGACCCTCAAAAGTTCTGACAGCTTTCACTGCCAAATAGTGCGCCTTATTTCCGATGGTTACATGGGGATTTCCTGTTTTTACTAGCACCTGTGCATGCCAGCGTAAGGGCTGCTGGATTGGTTATTCCGTTCCGAACTGTGCTTAAAGAAGTCGCCTCAGGAGATTACATCTTTCTTTACCTTTCTCTTTCCTGACCAATGGGCCTCGAGTGGTCAGATTCCCGTTCGTTCACTGAGCACTGGTTTAGACCAGCGGCCCCCAGCCTTTTTTGCGCCACAGAACAGTTACATGTAAAACAAAATATTTTCCAGAACCGGTACAGATACAACTAAAAACAAATAGTATTTGTTTTTTGATTTACATGCTACATTTTTGATGTACCGTGTCGCATAACCTAGACAAGTGTTCTTTTTAAAATAAAAGATCTTTCAGACTCTGATAAACAATAAAATATGTTTATTCTGTCTTTCTCTGAGACCGGTACCAAATGACTCACGGGCCGAGATCGGTCCGCAGCCCGGTGGTTGGGGGCCTCTGGTGTAGATCATGCTCATTTTTCTGTTGTTTTGTTTTTGGTTTGTGCTCGTGTGTGATCGACTGCTCTCAGGGAAATGTCAGTTCCTCTGTTATTCACCACTGGAGAGGATAAATTGGTGCGACCCCATCCTTTTGGATGTAAAATTAGTCCACCCCCCTCCAACCTCTCCCTCTCTCAGTTTTGGGGGAGGCAGGCAGTGCTGCTGCTGGTCCTCTATGCGGGTGCTCGGCTAATCAGTGTTTCACACGTACGGAGCTGCTGATGGAGATCCCCACTTGCTGAGAAATCAGATCGAGGGCCATCTGAAGTAGAGCCACGGCCGCACCACC
Organism: Alestopetersius hilgendorfi; assembly: GCA_037577075.1. Lineage (NCBI taxonomy): Eukaryota > Metazoa > Chordata > Actinopteri > Characiformes > Alestidae > Alestopetersius > Alestopetersius hilgendorfi. Next base: position 11,239,823 of record JBBIGB010000039.1, read on the forward strand.
GCCCCGCCCCCCCTTCCCGCTCCTTATCCTCTCTTTTGTTTTGATTCAGCATGCTTCTTTGTCTATGACCATATAATCCATAAGAGAACAAAAAGGGTATTACCTTCTATCCTGATGGCCCTTCATCATCCCAGACACCCCCCTCCTTCCACCCCTCCCACATCTCCGTAAAGAAAGGCCCATTTGTCAGAGGAAGACCCCTGCCCCGGAATTCCCAATAGAGACTCAGGGATGACCCGTTACCATGTAGCAGCCTCGGCCAGCGCCTGTACTATGGCAACACAGGCCCATTCCGCTCCACAGAGACAAAATCAAACTCCGAATCTGTAAAACAAACATTGTTTTTGTGGGGGGACCACATGTCGCCATCTCGGCTCCCTAAGCCCCTTTCAGGGTCGGGATTTAACGGAGGGTTGTGCCTGAGGGGTGTCCCATACAAGCATGGTGCTAAACAGTTTGTTGCCCCGTCTCACGCAGGTTTCTCCCCATGGGAATAGCCTTTTAGCATTTATCACAGTCTAGCGCTCACCCACCAGTACCAACAAACAGTATTTGTAGATGCTAATGTCCAGCCTCCCCAGCGAACAAGCTCTGCAACACCCAGACGAACTGTTAACCACTAGTGAAATTAATTCAACCAGCGATTATTAGATGTGGGCTGTGCTCCAATATGTGTGTTCAAGTTCCAACTACAGTGTCTAGCGGGTAGAATTCCAGCCAATATTCTGATGTGGTCCAAATTGTTATGGCACTTTACTGGCACAAGGAACTCCCATTACAAATAAAGCAACCCGTACTCAAGTCGTACCTGAGCCGCTCGACGGCAGAGCAGAAAGTGGGCCGCAGCTGAGCTGACCACATCACTGCTTTCTGATTGGTCGAAATGTCATCACAACATGGAAAGAGGCCACTGTTTATTTACTGTCCTCATAAAAAAAACAACCTAGCAAACAACCGGCTTGCTAGCCACATAAGTACAGAATGGTTTTGCTGGTAATCTGGTATGTCACTGTTATCATGCTCTCAGTACAATGTACTAGCAAGTATACCAGTATAACTATACTGAGTCCTGGTGGACTGATTTATGCTCTGTAGTGTACTTAGTAGAATGTACTAAGTCGTTTTCTGCAATATGGAACACAAGTACACTTATTGGAACACAGCCTTCTCTCAGTATTGCAGCTGCAATATGTTTAAATTAGTTTTTTTTCTCGTTTGTTTGTTGGTCAATAACTCCTGAAACAGGAGTCCCTGCCACAAATCTTGCACCTGAGACCAAGTAATGCACAGCACACAAGTACGTAAGCACTATAGATCTAGATCATAGACTTTTTAGCCCGACTACAAAGCACTGTGCATTTCTGAATCCGGACTGGGCTTCTGTCGATGGTGTCTTTTGTCCTCTTCAGGTTCTCGGACCCTCTAGGCGTTAAATATGCAGCTTAATAATTGTACAGTATTCCGATGAGCACATCAGGCTGTGGTAGCTTATAGTGAAGTATTTCTAATGACTGAGTGAAGCATGTGCCAATGACGAATCATACTAATCCTGTCTGTATTTCTATAGTGCTGTAGTGTCCACCTCTACATCAGCCTTCAGATGGCATCCAAGCAGCTCAGCTCCACATTTCATAATTATCTGAGTATATGAAACTCCACTGATCCAGCTGTTGCCCATTTCCCAATGCCAGAAGCAGAGAGTGTTATTCCAGCACTTAAGATGCTGATTCTCCTGCTAACGGAGTGATTTGGTGTTTGTTCATTAAGCAGAATAAGGAAAAATAATGCGTTCGTCTCTTAATGAAGAGGCAGAATCCCGCATTTTACCTTTAGCCCTCAGCATAGCGGCGCTTTATGGAAATACGCCATCGCCCACATACTTCAATCAGTCAGTAAATGTTCTCCAGACGTATCTTAGCCCACACTTCTGTCCTATTTGAGAAGGTTTCGTTTTTTTCCTGAGTAGGTGCTGCAATTGAAGTGACTGACATATAAAAATAAAGGTTCCTGAACTGGTCTTGGCTTGGGTCTTTTAATTGGTATAGAATATATATTATTTGAAAGTTCTGAAATGAAATGATCTTTGCGCTCACACAGCCCGTTAAATTTAAATTTAAAGATGGTAATTTAAAGATCCATCCATTTCAAGGTACATTATATGGACAAAAGCACTGGGACACCTGTTCTTCAGTCTTAATGCTTGTGTTTGACTGGTCCTGACCTCAACCCCATCCAGCACCTTTGGGTTGACCTGGAATGGAGATTGTGATCCAGACCTTCCCATCAGTGTCTGACCTCATAGATGGACACAATTTGGACACAAATTCCCACAGAAACTCCAAAATCTTGTGGAAAGCCTTCAAAGAAGAGTGGAAGCTGTTATAGCTGCAAAGTGGGACAGGCTCTATATTATAATCTATGGATTTCAGTTGCAGTGTCATTAAAGTCCCTGTTGGTGTAATGGTCGGGCGTCCAAATACTTTTGTCCTTATAATGTATTTCAGTCTAGAGAATAGATCTATGACGTCTATAATTTACCTTCTTTTATTCCTTAAACCTGGAGCTTTCATAATAGTCCAACCTAGTAACAGACCTGCCACATTGTTTTTATTGAGTGCTGTAACAGTCACAGCTTGTATATCTAGACTTCAGCCCCGGAAAATCCACTTACATCTCAAATTAGAAGTGTGCAAAAGTAGCAGCTATTCTCAAGTATATATATATATATATGTATCAACAATGATGTTTTTTGCACTTGTATGTGATCAATAATGTCTCCTCTTCAAGACTCAATTCAGCCAATTATAATAAGACAGTATTTCCTCTTTAAAACTAAAGTGGCCATTATTGTCATGCATGAACACACTGTCTGCATTTAACCCATTCACCCAAATGAAGCAGTGGATCAGTGTGTGGGCATGGTACTTTGATCAAGGGAACCTCAGTAGTGCCACTGGCTATCCTGGGATTCAAACCCATGACCTTCTGATCGCAAAGGCAACTCCCTAACCACCAGACCTCCCAAAAAAGGCAACAAACCCAGCTCTAATTGTGCTTTAGTCTAAATGCAAACATCAACCCTGTATAGCAACAGTGCTACCGCTCATGGCCTCTTCGATTCAGTAATGCTAGCATCCATGATAACCGTCACAATGGTACCATCACAATGTGAAAGGCTTAGTTAGAAAGAGTTCTAACCAAAATCCAATGTCAAATACTCCGCCTACACCAGTCTGTGTAGCCTCAGGCCACAGTATCCACCACCAGTATGTGTTCTACTGTAATCAAACATGGGTTACGAATACAGATAGCTATCTGTCTGTCTGTCCATCTGTCTGTCTGTCTGTCTGTCTGTCCGTCTGCCTGTCTGTCTGTCTGTCTGTCTGTCCATCTTCTCGCTTTTCCCCAGGGTGGCCAACAGTCTATATCAGGTTTTTGGGGGTTTTTTTGTTTTTATTTTTCCAATCAAATGAAGTTGATTTGTCTGTGTTCGTTTGGGAACGTTACCTTTCTGCAGTTTGATCTGTGCTTCTCCATGTTTGATATCTGTAATTATTAATTCTGACCTCCGTCGGGTCGTGATTATTCTCTGCTTATACAGATGTACATATGCATATGCGCTGTACGTGTATATGTGTATGGAAAACCTAATAGACCGTTTTTAGTGGTTTGTATTGTTTTAGGGTTCCTTGTGCAACATTGATTAAAGGAAAAAAAAACATCAATGATGATAATAAACTAGTTCTAGTAATAAAAGCAACTCTGTGTGTTTCGTCTTTTTTCTTAACTTTACTTTCTGTGTCCGAAATCGTGCACTTGCACACTTTTAGTGTGCGAATTTAAGGCGTAGTGCGCTCTCACTGAAAACCAAGCTAAAACTCAGTGCACTGAAAGTACCCGAATGCTGCACTGAAATCGGCCAGAGAACGCAGTGCAGAACGATGCACACTATGCACTAAACAGGTACCATTTTGACCACGTAGCAGAGGGGGCGGGACTTTCAACGTGTTTCCGAGTTGGACTATGGTGGCAAAAAGTGAAATACAAGCCCAAGCGGAGGCAGCTGGTTGGTATAAATGTGAGTAACGTTAATAAAGTTATTTTACTGATGTACACTGCGGTAAAACCGGCAGATATTCTGGCGGC
>JBBIGB010000039.1:11288871-11302777 GCA_037577075.1 Alestopetersius hilgendorfi
TATGATTTGTCAAGCCCCCAAACTTTTCCTAAAATATAACCCAGCTGGTCCTGGTCGAGTCTGAAACAGGCTTTGAGCCTCCCGTTGTCCAGGCGGAGCTCCTGGATCAGCTGGTGAAATCCCCAGTGTTTTTTACGGTTTTGAAGAATGGGGTGCACCCAAACACCCAAGCAGTTTTTTTTCTGCATAAATATATCGTAGCAGAGTAACAGCAAAGGGTTTTCGTTGGAGGAAATGGAGAGCGCGGCTTGTGGTTGCTTAGCAACGACAGACGCTTCCGGAGCGCAAGCGCCAGAGAGCTTTTGGAAAGAAGGAGAAAGCGACGCGCCTCGCATTTATGCCCCTTAATGTAACCTTAGAGAGGTGATTCCAAAGTCCCCAAATACCCAACACTAGGGCTGTAATGATATGAGATATGAAACCAAAATCGCGACCATCATATCCACAAACTTGTGTTGCGGTGTGAGAAGGCAGAATCGCGACACACCCCTTCCAACGCCCAGCGTCGGCCAGATCCAATACTACCACATCTGTTAGCAGTTAGGAGGCCGGCCTGTGGGCGGTACACCTCCTAATAAAACACTGTGATCGGTGTATTTTTACGTAGTAGAATAGTAGAGGTTGTTACGATTCAAACAAGCCCTAACGCGAGTCTTTCTGACCTTCCTAGACGGAGTTATCGTCCAAAATCCACAAAGACCGCCTGGGGAGGTGTGCGTGCCCAAGCTGAATAACTTCGAGTTTAAGTAATGCTGCTTACAAACCGCATCGTGTGGCAAAAATCGTGATACAAACCGAATTGTGGGTGTCTCGTTTCAGCCCTACCCAACACTGTACTGCACTACTCAGACTGTGTGATTTCCTTTAAAAATCATATCATATAATACTGATCTAATAAACTTGGGTACAATATGTGTGCAGATGTACGACTTGTGCGCGTGAGGGTGTGCAGATGTAGGACGTGTGCGCGTGAGGGTGTGCAGATGTACGACGGTGTGTACGTGAAGGTGTGCAGATGTATGACGTGTGCGCGTGAGGGTGTGCAGATGTAGGACGTGTGCGCGTGAGGGTGTGCAGATGTATGACGTGTACGCGTGAGGGTGTGCAGATGTACGACGGTGTGTACGTGAAGGTGTGCAGATGTATGATGGTAGAGGTACGAGCATCCTTAATTTCTGACATTGTCAAAATATAACCTCAGGCCGTCTTTGGTCGCTGGGCATCTTTGAACCTCTCACAGTATGATGCAGGACCACTGTTTAGGACAAAGGAAATCAACACAATTGTTTCACAATTCTCATCTTTCGTCTGGGACAGACCAGAAAAGTACGGGCTATCCCAAGCATCATAAAGAGACAGATAAGTAACGGATGACTTGAATCATCATGTGAGATGAGGGGAAACACACTACATCAGGCTATGAGTAAAACTGAAAAATCACTATGCATTATTATAAATGAGCAAAACCTGGTGATGTATCTGCATGGAAGAGATACATTCATGTCTGAAAGCTTTTGGCATCATTGGATGTTTCTTCTGGTAATCAAGGGTATTGGTTTGTCTTCCTTTACTTCAGTAACAACCTTTAGTCTTCCGGTAAGGCTTTAGATTAGATGCTGAAAGATTGCTTTGAGGAATCAAACAAAAGAACATCAGTGAAGTTAGGTTCACTCCAACTCATCCCCAAAGTACAAGACGGAGCTCCATCCTATTATATGCTTTTCAACAGAGCTTACACAATATGGACAAAAGACCTGGATTTAGGCTAGGCCCCTTACTTCCAGAGAAAGGCAATCTTAATGCATATGCATCCAAATTTGTGGACACAGTTTGGGGAAGAACCTTTTCTGTTCTAGTCCCAGTGCACAAAGCAAGCTCATTAAAGTGCGTCCCAATACTTTTGTCCACATAGTGTAGGTGAATCAGTTCAGAGGAATACTTTTGGACAGTTTATGTCACTGCAGAGCTGTAATACCTGTATTACTCAGTGGAGGTTGTGTAATGCATGGGGCTGAGAAAAAAAAAACGCGAAATTGAATATATTCTTTAATAAATATTGAATGAAATATTTTTCTAAAAGTAAATTCAGTTCCAAGGTGGGCGGGAAATACCTGAGGAGAAGAGAAGGAGCTAGCAACTTTATGGAGGGCTAGCATACCTCCTTTTAGGAACAAAATGAAAACAATATGACTAACGGAGCCACAGCTTTAAAAAGAACAAACATTCCTCCAAATCTAACTATATGACTACATCAGTTTTGTATGTACACAATATGCCTTCACGGCAATATGACCTGCTAGCTAGCTACCTCCGTGTGGTTTTTCGTAATTAACGAACAAACCACAACACCAACACGAACACAACCACGTTTTGGGACCCTAAACAAGCCAGAAGTACTCAAACAACTTGCTATAAGTAAAGTTCGAACCTTCCTACTCCTATTCCAACCATTTTTCTTCATTTCTGCTGCAGCACTTGTTGACTGGCTGCACGAAAACCAACTAAAACATCACAATGCTCCGACAAAGCTTTGCAGCTCGATAAAAAAAAATACATTTTAACATGTTTGAACATATTTCCCCACGCAATTCGTCGTAGCTGTTGCTTGGTTCAGAAATCACAGCTACTGTTAGTGTAGGTCCCCCTAACAGGTAAGGTAGAGACTATTACCATTCTCTCGGAGCAGCTCAACGGGGCTGGCGGGGCGCTTCTCTTCTCAACGGGCAAAAATGGACAAATAAAGACGATAGAGCTGTATAACAGCAGTCGTTATTATATTAAATATGCAAGGAGGATGCCGTGCAGGCAGGTGAAGCGTTATTTATACAGATCTATCCACCAGAAGAAGCCGTGTGAACCGTTAGAGCCTACAGAAAAGCAATGAGAGATTCGTCTAAACCGAGTCTTCACGAAGAATCGGTTGAAAGGACTCATGTATAAGTGAATCGAACGCTGCACATCTGTACAATGTTTGCATTTCTACTATAAAATTAGGTTTAACCAGATAATAACAGTAAAACAACTCTGAGTATGCTATATATTTAATCTGACACCCTCTATCTGTTGTCTGTGTTTATGTGCATATGGGTCACTTTACTATTTCTTTAGACTACATGGTTAAAGTAGTGTGACACCTGACCATTACACCACATTCAAACACCTAGACTTTATATGGAGATGGTCCCCCTTCGCAGCTACAACAGCTTCCACTCTTATTGGAAGGCGTTCCTTAAGATTTTGGGGTTTCTGTGGGAATGTGTGTTCAATCTGTGGAGCATTTATGAAGTCAGACACTGATGTTGGATGAGAAGGCCTGGCTCGCAATCTCCATTCCAGTTCATCCCAAAGGTGCTGGATGGGGTTGAGGTCAGGACTGTGGCCAATCAAGTTCTTCCACACCACATGATTTTTTGGAGCTCGCTTTGTGCACTGGGGCACAGTCATGCTGGAATAGGAAATGTTCTTCCCCAAACTGGGTCCACGAAGTTGGAAGCATGGTGCTGTCCAAAATGTCTTGGTCTGCTGAAGCTGGAAGTAAGGGGCCTAGACTAAACACTGAAAAACAGGTGTACCCCAATACTTTTGTCCATATAGAGTACAAATATCCACTGTGTACACACATTATACACACACACACACACACACACACACACACATTTTTCTAACTAATATTTGTACAGTGTGCTTTTTATAGTACACTATTGCTTTTATTGTCTATCGTTCTGTCCACTTCGCTGCTGTAAGAATGTACATTTCCCGCCTGTAATGGGTAATGTATTCTGAATGCAACTGTATTTCTAAGCATTAGACATGAGATGCACTGCTTGAACTTAACGTCACTGCATAAACGCGAAATAGGTATAAACAGGTCATGCGAGAACGTCAAAGTGAAGTTGGCTTGTGAATCGCTGAAATGATGGCTCGACTCGAAAGAACCGGCGAGCTGATTCGAGCTCCTCATCGCTACACTTAGCCACATGAGAGCAGACAGAAGGAATTACAGCGACTGCAAACTCACCAAACAGTACGGTCCGGAACCTCGGGGGCGAGGTGCTTTAATGGTGGCGGTGCCTGGGTCTCTGCTGCGTGGATTGCCGCTCTCTCCGGCCTACAGTGCGTCTTTACTTTCGTGTTTATTTCAGGACGGACCCGCTCGGCACTGCAGCTCTGGTCGCCATTTCCCGCCTCCTCAACACACATACTCAGACGCGAAATACCCGGATGACGTGATCTGCGCATGAGCTACTCCATCCCGCCCCACACACACACACACCTCCTTCATGTTTTGATCAATACAACAAACATCTGTCCAGTGATGCACATTTCTTCACATTTTACCAACACTACACCTCCTTCTACATCTGAATTACTGCACCGTAGCTTTCAAAATGTATACATTCACCTGCCAAACACGATTCCCCATGTATGTAACATGCCGACGTTAAAAAGTCACGGATTCTACACTACATTGACAAAAGTATTGGGACGCGCCTCCTAATTACTGAATTCAGGGGTGGCCCCTTACTTCCAGTGAAGGGAAATCGAAATGCTTCAGCACCTTTGGGATGAACAGGAATGGTGATTGCGAGCCAGGCCTCGTCTTCTTATCCAACATCGTGTCTGACCTCATAAGTACTACAGAGTGAACGATCATGTATTCCCACAGAAACTCCAAAATCAAGTGGAAGCTGTTATAGCTGCAAATGGGACCGACTCCATGTTAAAATCTGTGGACTTGAATGCTGTGTCATTAAAGTCCCTGTTGGTGGAACGTTGGCGTCCCGATGCTTTTGTGCATATAGTGCACGAGCATCCCTAATGATGCCCTGGGTGGGCTAAAGCAGTATAGCTTAGAAGCAAACAGCACAGGGAAAATATTATTTCTCCATGACACATCTACAACAAAAATAGAAATGACACAGTGAGGAGGGGAGGACGACACATGTAGCAGTCGCCATGGCAACGCTTTGGTTTAGGAACGCACTGGATGCTGATGGGGAATATAAGTGGTGAATTTCAATCGCTTGCTACTAAAAATGAGGAGTTTCCTTAGACAGGAGTTTGGTCCTTATTATTCATTAAAAATGAATGAATACCCACAAATCTCTGCAAGGGCAGCTGGAGGCCTGGTGATTAGGTTCTCACCCCTGCAATTAGAGGGATGTGGATTTGAATCCCAGGAATGCCAGTGGCACCACTGAAGTACCCTTCTGTCCCCATGCTCTGCTCCCCAGGTGCTGGTTTCCTGGCTTCCCGCTGCTTCACTTGGTGAATGAGTTAAATACAGAGAAAGTAGTTCACACTGTGTGCTGTGGTGTTCACACATGACTATAAGGGTCCATTTTACTTAAGAACAAGCAAAAACAATTTAAATTTCTGATGGAATTGTATACAGAAACAGTTTATTGTTGTAGGTTACCTTTTCATTGTGGCTGCAGAGCAATCTGGGTAGGGAACTGAATCTGGGGAGATCTGTGGATGATATCTGTACTTCATTCTAATCCAGCTATTTACTATCGAGTCACAGTGATATCAAGAAACGTATCATCTAATACAGCTCCGCTGGAACAAACCGCTTAGAAAACCTTGGTTAAGTTTGTACAGAACTGCGCATTTACACAATGCAGTACAGTTTAGAAGATCCAGATCCACCTGGGACACTTGAAACAATCATATTGTTATCAAAGTACATTCAGTAGGCTAATCTTCAGTCGAGTGTTGCTCATTTATGGGTGGAAAAAAAACAAAAAACAACACACAAGTTAAAATTCTATGCCCAAGATCTACAGGTCAGTTCAACATTTTCTACAGCATTCAGACAGTAGTTTGGGCTCCATAAATAATATACACCTAGTCGACCATTTGGACTCTCCCTTGGTCAGCTGCAGTCTGGTATATTGCTTTTTTTTTTACCGTAGTTTTGCTGGCTGATGTAACAAAGACCACCAGCGACTACTTGCATGCAACTATGCCCCCGCTAGACCGAGCACATCCTCTGGAGAGGAGCGGGAATGGAGCGCAAAATTGGCTTGTGTGCAATCAAGTCTGTAAGACCAGTACCATAGAAATCAAATAATTTTTTTGTTATTTAAAAAACCTTCCATCGGTAATACATTGCTATTCAACAACATCCCATCCAAAGAGAGAAATAATTAAATAATCATCTAATGTTCTTCATCAAAGCATTGCTCTGGCTGTTGATTTGCCTTCATCAGTACCATCAACATGGAAGCAGTCCAGACACTCTTGTCTTGATTCAGTACCTCAGCAGGCAAATGTCACATTTAAAGGCCGTCTCCTATCGTTCGGAAGTCCGTTCCACAGTCCAGAGGCAGGCTACTTCATTAAGAAAACAAATAACCCAACAGAGCCCATTTTTTATATAAACAGGAGGGAAAAAAAAGAGCGACTTTCAATGTACATATTAGATGTATACACATTTACACGTTACGGACAGTCGTTTCCCAGTTCATTCAGCGTAATCCAAAACCATTTAGAGGAAGAAACAAATAAAATCCTTGACTGAATCAAGTCAGGCCCTCATTTCAAAGTAGAATGAAACCATGATCCAAGACACTTAAGTCAAGAAAAGGTCTTCAAGCAGTTGTGAAAGAATGGCTCCAGTCATTCACGTCGCACTCTGGTTCAAGTAACTTCTCTTCTCTGCCCTTCATGGCCGTGAATATTGGACATAAAAATAAGCTCAGTTTCGTGGCCAGGCTACAGAATGTCGTTGGCTTGGTGTCTTTTTCCATAGTCCACTGCACGATCTCCGGGAACCTCTCGGTCTTCGTCGTCTGAAAGAAAGCAAAGCATTAAAGAATGACAAAAAGACCATGTTGAGCAGTGAGGTGGATGTAGATCACTGGAATAAAACTGGAAATGAGGAGACCACAGCAGCTTCTCAGCAAGGGACCACAGACACACAATGCAACACAGAAACAAGACGCTCATGAGCAACTGGAGCTCCCTTTTCAACTTCTTCCACTTTACATGACAGTCCGGCAGAAATACACCCAAAACACACAGACAAACATTAACAGACACGTACATTTACTCAAAGGCTGTTTTCACACATGGTTTGTTCTCTTAGCTCAGAGCCAGAGGTGATTTTCGAGCACTGCCTCTAACTTTCATACACATACAAACAAGTAAGCTATTATTTGGTTCAATTTTCACATGGCAGACTTTTGCCAACTGACGAAGGGAATCGACAGTTCCATTTATCATGACTGTCAATCAAGTTGAATGATTTAATTCTCAGAAAAAACAGACCGAACAAAAATGATGATATTCAATAGCAACAGTAGCAGTTGGCCTTGAATGATCATAGGTTTCTAATATAAAGCTGTGAGATTTTGGATTATGATCCTGTACAAAACAATAGATCAGATTCTTCTTATCCTTCCGAGTGTAAAAAGAAAATGCTTTTCTGTAAGAAAATGCAAGGTGCGATCGCGTGGTTGCTATAAATGTGTTTGGAGACAACCCAATTTAGGGCACATTACCTTTTGAGCTTCTGGGGATAGGAGCATAGAAATAGTGCCTATTTTGGCTCTAAAAAGAATAATAATAATAGTAATCAAAATAAAGTAGCAATGACAAAAAAACAAAAAACAAAAACAAACAGATCTGACTTAAATCAGATGAAGAAAATCTTCAGTAGCAATACTGTAGTAATGCAGAAACTGCTCCAGATGAGTAGTGATCTGAGACTAAACCATATAAAATGCTTCATGGAGGTAATTATAGGTACTTATTCAGTGTTAACTGCAAAAGGCCTGTTATGGTTGCAACCAGTTTGACATTGTTGACTTTATAAACAAGTAGAATCAGGTGTGCTCTTGTCTAACTGGTAGAAAAACCTGCAGCGTGAAACTTGTCCTTTGCAGATAACACACAGGTTTAAATTATTCTCAAAGAGTGAAAATATAAGACGTTCTTTAAGCTAAATGGTTCTTCATACGCCAGGAATAAACATGTAGTATGTTTTGTAAGCTAAATGGCTCTCCGGTACCTTTTTGTCCCCCCCCAAACAAAATTTCAGCAAGTTTTTGAGGCACATGTGTATGACTTTTGCTTTCTCAAGTGCTCAGATTTGGATATGCAGGAAGGTGTGAAAACACCCAATCAGTGTGACAAATGAGGCTGCAAATACATTCAGTGGTGTGCAAAAAGCAAAGCGAAGCTAGGAGCACATAGCACAGATGAGAAAAGCAGAATAAAGCATACTTGTAACAAAAATAAGAATAAAAATATAAATAAAAACCACAGACACACACACACACACACACACAATAAACAGACCAACACACACCACCCATCCCATCAAACCTTTCAATCAAACAAGTATCAAATTAATGAATTTCGGTGCAGTAAGTCAGGGGTGTAAATATTCATCATATAACAGTTAACATTACTTTTAAAATATCTAAACACAACTGGGGTGGTGGTGCCTAGTGGGTATAATACTTGGTTCTGGGGCAAGAGGTCATGGGTTCGTATCCTACCTTCAGTATACCACCACTGGGTCCCTGAGCAAGACCCTTAACCCCAAGTTGCACCAGAGACTGAGATTGAGAGACGGAGACTGTCCCCTGTAGTTAGGGAATGGAAGTCGCTTTGGATAAAAGCGTCTGATAAATGCTGTAAATGTAAACTTCAAATGGATGCTTCACAATCTGTCTATGCATTTTACACCCCAAACTAAAGCAAGATGCTGGCAGCAGAAGCAGCAGTGGCGGCGGAGGCAGTGGCAGGTAAGGGAGGGGAGCGAGAGGAGGAGGAGGAGAGAGGATGGAGGAGCGACACGGAGCATGTTCCCCGGGCTCACCTTGGGCGTCTTCCTCACCGCCATCGCCGTCCTCCTCCTCGTTGTAGGCCAGTTCGGCCTGTTTGTCGGCCTCGTACTCGCCAACGTTGCCATCATCCCCATTGTAGTCCGCCAGCTTGGAGCCATGCTGCGGATCTACAGGGGATTCGTTCTCATCAAAGAAGCGGTCTGCAGAGGCATAGCAGGGCCCCGTCAGGAAGAAGGGAGAGTGGGCGAAGAAAATAAGGGGGGGGGGCAGAGACAGAAAAACAGAGAGAGAGAGAGAGAGAGAAAAAACAGAGAGAGAGACAGAGAGAGAGAAAAACAGAGAGAGAGACAGAGAGAGAGAGAGAGAGACAGAGAGAGCAGGCAAGTAAAAGAACAAGAGAGACAGACAGACAAAGAGAGAGAGAAACAGAGAAAGAGGAAAAAGAGACAGACAGACAAAGACACATCCACACATGGTCAGACCAGGGGTGGGAGGGTGTTAGGAAGAGAGAGGTCAGTTAAGGACACAGGTGTAAGCAATAGGGGAAAGAAGCAGATCAGATCAAAAGGCAGAGTTATGGAACAGGAAGGTTATAAAATCGTCAAGCCAAGATTTATTAGGTGCCTGAAGTTTGTTTCTTTAGTCTCATATAGAGCTACCACAATTAAACTGGATTTTTATACTGTAAATGTGCAAGTTGAACAAAAACAATAATCTGGCTATTGATCTTTTACAACAAATATCAAAGCTAGGTGAACAAAATTTCTACATGCACTGTTTTGAGTACAAAGTAGAGTTATTTAAATGGCCTTACATGTTCCAATAATCTTTATTTTTGGCCTTAGATAAACTTTATAAACAAAGCAGATTCCTCAGTTAGATTAATGTTATCCCTGGGTTAGCTACGATGCAAAACTAAGGAAACAATTCGCAGACACCAAAGATGGTTAATCGACTATTTTATGGGTCATTTGGGGGAAAGCAAGGGAAAGTATTGCTTTAAAAAGGTGGAAAATCTCATTACCAGGAGTATAGGTAATGACAAGACTGGCAGAGCAAGGTTGCCGATAGAGGAATGACAAAGATGAGAGAGAGAACTGGTAGGGTTGTGGGGACTGCAGTGAGGCGAGCGGTGCTGAAGCCAGGCAACATTACTACCAAACTCATCAAAATCATGATGCATGCGCACATGTGGAATCCTAAGAGTGCAGCACTGCTTCAGGATCCGCAGTCTGTTAAATAAATGCCCTCTGGCTTTAGTAGAAGGCCTCGCATGATGAGACTGTCTTTATAGTTTGGCCTGGACAAACATGACCTCCCCCACCCACACACACACACAAATGTACCCCCTCCCCTCTGACTCCTACTCACTCTGCCGGTGTCGAACAGGAGCAGCAGGTGCGGCATCTCTGCCGTGGTGAGGCTCGATGGGGTTGGGCAGAACTTGTGCTGGGTTTGGTGGAGGAGGCAGGATCGCTCCCTGGCCCCGCTGGGCATCAGGACCTAGAGGGGTACACATCAAAATCACATCACACTTCACAGATCAAAAGCTCCCTAATGGTTGGATCAGTGTAGCTCAAAAAGGATTTGATCAATTTGACAATTATCTGGTGATTTGAATCAGACACATTGAAAGGAACCCAGTGTAGTAAGACCTGTGTGTGACAAGAAGTTGGTAAAAAAAATTACACTAAATTAAATGCACTATGAAAATACATGGCGTTATCTGAGATATCCAACATCACACTTACATACAAGAGTCTTCTCAGTGTCATTAGTGCAATGACAGTTGCAACCTTTCGATCCTTCTTAACGTTGCAATTGAGCAAAAAAAACTCAATTAAGATGCAGCTTAAGAAATAAATGAAGTGATTTTGGGTGACTTTCAGTCAAAAAGTCAAGCTATTATTGATCTTTACAGGCTTTGTAGGGATAAGAATAGAAGTAGGGAAAACACTTTCCTATATGACTTCCTTGATTTTGCCTGAACTGGAAGCCATTGGTTCCACCAACTTGTCACCTCTGCTAGCACATTTAATGAGGGCAGTGGTTACAGATAAAACAAAATCAATTTAACAGAACAGGAAATGAACTCGTTAAGCAATTCAGCTGCAGTGCAAGGAGCAAGCCTGAACTGAGAGCAGTCCAGAAACTGATGTACACTGATGTTTTAGCTAAAATGCTGAAATTAATTTGTTCTTATTTTTTTTAAACGGACCATACAATTATGGAGGAAGGTATATATAAAATTTCCAGGTCAGAGTATTTCTAGACATGCAAAATGCCAACAGTGAGTTATGGATACTGTAACAATACACTTACACAAATGTTATGATTAAATGATCTTAAAGAATCAATTGAATTTCGTTACACTCTTAAACATCAAAGAGAGAATAAAGGAAACTCAAAAAGTTTATATCACCAACTAGAACATTCTCTATTTATTGTGTAATCTGGGCAATAGCTTGTTGCTTCTTGTTTTTTAATTTTCTTACCGGGTTTAAATAACTATTCTCATGTCGATGACTGTGTGCATTATAATGCTATGGTGTGCAACAGTTTTTATCAGGTATTAAAACATTATCATTACATGCAACATCTTATCATGTGATGATTTTCTGAATGAGTGCAGAATTACTTAATTACGTGCAATACCTCGTGTGCAACAGTCTTACATGTGCAATATTCATCAGATCTACTACTATCTCTGCTATAACATTCCTCACTACACTTTGTGTTGTTAGATTTCAATTAACTGTTACTTATCTACAGTATTTATACCCAGCATGTGTTTATAGCATAGATTTTATTTTAGATTTATTTAGACTTTATATTTTATATTGTTTTGTCTCTGTGTCTGTGCAGTTGTGATGCAAGCAATTACCTCCAGGACCTGTAACAGACAGTGAGTAAGAACAGAATCACTGCTCTCTATACATGTGCAAAGTCACATTCTTATTTCTTTTGGGATGAGGCCTGGGCTCCTCACCTCTCAGTTGTCGCCGCTGTTCTCCAAACTCATCTGCTTGGACGGCTGCTTTGTTGTCCTCGTCAAACAGCACAGGCTTGTCCACCACTGGCTGGGGCACCTGCGGCTGAACTGGGACTATGTGGTTCCCCATGCCTTGGTCTGGCCCTCCATCCTGTGGAAGGTCTGGACGGTCTAGAGGGAGACTGTGAACCACATTTTCTCCAGCTAATGCACCTGCTCCAGCTCCAGCTCCAGCTCCTGCCCGTTCCTCCTTCAGTAAAACAGCTGCCTCTGCTGGCTCCATGTGCTTCTGTGTGATCGCTGGCTTCTTCAGAGCTACAAAGAAATTTTAATTCTGAGTTAATGAACTAAAATTGTTCATTTCAACAAAACTGGAATATGCCAGCAGCCATCTACAAGCCAAGAATCAATACATTTTACTGGTTTACCAGTCTGTAGAGAGCTAAAAGTTCAGAACACCAAAATTACAATGTAAGAAACTGAACATAGATCTATAGTTTCTCACCAAGTGTTTTGCTGATTGAAAAGTTGTCGAATATCACTATTAAATTTCGTTGTCAATATAAATATTGGCGAGATGGGGCAGAGCTTCCCAGCATTCTCATCAATGTTGCTGGTTTCTGTTACTTACAAGGTTTTTCTTGTAATATTTATCTCAATGCTAAAGGGGAAGTTTGGATGCCTTCATGTTATTTTAAACATTTTTCCTATTTGCACTGTTGCATAAAACCAGATGCCTGTCTCTGTAATAAAAATTCTTACTCTTCTTCTATAGGATCTCTGTGAAAACAGCATCTGGTTTTGGGTGAATACATGAGGAAAGGTTGATTTTTTTTTCTGAGGGAGGAGCTAACGCCATAATGATACATCACAGTAGTACAATGACAGTCTGATGTATTTTTGAAATACATCATAAACTATGTGGTTAGAGAACAGAGAACAACCAATAATGAAATAAAACTTTAAATTGCCCATATCGTAATACTGAGGGACACAATGCAACAATATGGCAAAGTGCATTCAATAAAATAAGAGACTAGCTTTAAGCAAGAAAGCTCCTTAAAAATTTGGTTAGTCAGATCCAGTGTTTAAGAACTCACCAAAGTGAATATCATCTATCTTTCCAACTTCACTGTCCTCAATACCAGGCATGCCAGCATCACTTCCTGGCTTAACCATCTCCTCTGCGATTGACAAAAAATAAAATTACAAGGTTGAGGAAAAAAAAAAAAAGTTACACAAATTAAGCTTAAGAATGTCATTGTTGTTCAGATTGTAATTCTTTATTTCTCTTTCTTAAAATGAGCTTTCTTAAACCTGAGAACCCAGCAACCCCCCCGCAACTTTCTACCACTGTGTCCTTGAGCAAGTCACTTAACCCTCAGTGTCTCCAGGGGGACTGTCCCTGTAACTAATGATTGTAAGTCACTCTGGATAAGAGCGTCAGTCAAATGCCCCTCACAGTTATGTCACAAGTAGTCTTGGTTGAGACTGAAGAGTATGACCTCGATTTTATCAGTCAAAAAAATAACACTGATCATAAATATGAATTTTCAGTACAATAATTCATCAGTCCCTATTCAATAGTGTCTTCTGGCCACAAACTGATGATTGATAGAGTAGTAGACTAGACTGGACTAGACATCTTACTGTGGAGGGTACTACTGATGAATTGGTTAAAGTGGGGTTACAAATACTGGGGAGATACAGATGGATATTTCATAATTGTGACTGATAAAATGGAAGTGTGTAGATATGAGGTGGGCAATTGTAATAAAGTAGCTTGTCAGTGTTTGTCACACAGGCTACTGCTGCACAAGACAAATATATATATCCGCACTGCAATTACCTTTCAGATCCGAGTTGTCATGCTGGTTTGTGGCCTCTGTATGACGTTCTCCTGCAGCTTCTGCCTCTAGACCTCCCTCAGCCTGTCCAGCCACTACACCTGCTTTATGACTGTCCAGCACGCTCTGGAGAGTGAGAGACATCAACAAATAAGAAAATACAGAAAAAAAGAGTGAGATAGAGAGACAGAGAAACAGACAGAGTGAGAGAGAGAAAGAACGAGAGAGAGAAAAAAAAAAGAGTGAGCAAGGGAGAGCGAGACAGA
>JBBIGB010000039.1:11339780-11349959 GCA_037577075.1 Alestopetersius hilgendorfi
AGGGGGGCGTGCAGTAGTGTGTGTAGAGCAGCTTTTCTATGTTCTGTATTCCAACAGCTGATTCAGTTTCTGATGGATGAAACAAGGTCACACACTCATCACTGTTTTAACTGTTGCAGTTGTAAAATGTAGTTTAATATTTCTAAAGTATTATAAATTATTTATATGTATTACTGTTTTCTCCAAACTCTTTTTGTTTGGAATTTTGAATGAAGTGTGGTCAATACTGTATAAAACAATAGTGACACGCACATTTTACACAGACACACTCCCACAAACTACATCAGCAATAACCAGAAAACAAACGATGTGGCCTCTAATTTGTTTCCATGGCTGTATAGTAGTACCTGAAATGCACTGAATCCACATATGCATTTCTGTGAGAAAACGCTAAATGTGTTTGTGTGGTTCATATAAAACCAATATTAGACGGCACCCAACCCCAGGAAAGTTAAGATACGGCCTCTAATCAGATAACTGAGCTTGCTAGCTAGCTTGCATGGTTCACAGAATGATTTTTTGTCAGGACAACAGTAACACATCTTTCTTTTCAGAACTGACCTGAGCTTCACAACAACAACACAATTTAAGAAGAACAACATTGTGATGCAACAATTTACTAGCCAGTGTAAGGTGCTGGTAATGCCACATCCTCACTACATGATTTTAGCCTAAAGATATGGAGTTGTCAGTGAGTCTAAACCTTTAGCATAAACAGTGTTGTAATTTAGTGATATTGTGATACGCTAAAGCCAAAGAGAAGACAAGAAATGGGAAACATGAGAAAAGAGCAGATTGTATAATATACTGCTATATTGTATAGCTTTTATTCTATTGGTTCTGCTGGCTTTACTTTCTTCTTTAGTTCTGTCCATTTTGCTGCTGTAACAATATAAGTTGCCCACCTGTGGAACTAATAAAGGGTTATCATGTTGTATTATTTTATCCCAATCCATTTTCTCATCCATATTTTACTGTTATTCCATCTTTTCTTCCCCTCTCATGGTCTTGCATTGTTCCCTGTGTCACCTCTCACTTGCAATTTTATAACAAAACATAGTTTGAATACTAGACAGGCTGGTTAGAGTTTCCTCCTGATGAAAGATCTCCTTCTGAGATCTGAGTTGAAATAGGGTTCCCCTTGGTTCCTCCTGAGGTTTCTTCCTCCAGCTGTTCCCTTGCCTCTGGCACCTTAGCTTACTAGGGACTCTGACCTGAGCTGTGTAAAGCTGCTTTGTGACAAAATTGGTTGTAAAATGTGCTATATGAATAAAATTGAACTGAACTGAGTTAATGTGTGACCTGCTGTGGCTGATTCCTGATTACAAGATGGCGAGCTATGTAGTGTGAACTGAACAGACAACTTTGATAGTCATGTAGTGTGTCTGTAATTTAATGCTCCATTTAAAGGGGCTTATCTACACTCAAAGCTGCACTAAATGGGAAGTGCAGGGACAGGGAGAACACTTGGATGTTTGAATCTTGGATAAATGATCATGCTCTGAACGCCATACATGTTTTTCTTGCGTTTTGTAGTTGCGCTTGATTGACTTCAGTGAGGCGTTACACAGGCATTCGTCAGACGCAGTTTAACGCCAGCCTGCAGTCCAATGTGTAGTTTCGTGTATTCGCCTGTGGGGGCAGTAATTATTCTGTCCAAAGTGTTTACATGTGGGTCATCTTTGTGGGCAGTTCTGCATTGAAAACATGGATCCATATTCTTTTTTAAAACTAATAATCGACATTTTATTAGTCATATTCGGTCCTCCAGAATGTCAACCAAATGCCATGTAAATGCAATAGCAACGTTTTCACCAAGAAAACATTGCGTGCAGCATTTATTTGACGCCACCAAAACACCGATCGCAGGTGATGAACCCCTGAATCAGAAGTTGGCCTCACTCAGTACTTCACATTAGTCCTTCAATTCGAAGTTTGTCCCATTCAATATTATATTTGGCTCCCACAGCTTTTTAGTTTCTGTTATCCCGCCTTTCTATTACTGTTATTTTGCTTTGATCTGGCATCTATTTCTGTTCCAGCCTGTGCATTAATACACTATCAATGTCCTAAACTCCCCTCATGCATGCAAGGGCTCTTACTGTACAATATGTGAATTGTAATTCAATTGATGTACATTCAGCTCTAAAGTTGCAGTAAAGCTGGGTTACAAGGTTATAAAACATAAATCTTTCGCAAAAAAAATATTTTATATGCAACCTCAATTCACCAACATAAGAGCAACAGGTCTTCTCCTATGATGTTTGATGAGATTAAAGAATACAGATCTGAGAGCTCAGTACAGACTTTTTCTGGGTCCTTCAAGGCTCTAGGTCCTCTCTTTTATTCTCTCCTCTTCTGCTCAGCCCTTTTAAATGGGGTTTAGGCCAGAGGACTGGAACGGCACTGTCAAAAGTTTGATTTTGTGGTCACTGTTGTGTGTTTGGATGTTTTCAGTAATTGCCCTGTTATGAAATCCAACAATTCGTCTGACTTCAAACCTGTTGCTATGGAGAAGGTCTAATATTTTTGGAGACCCTTAAATGCTAATGCAAATTCATTATCTTTATTTATTGCCTCTCAAACCATCCTCCACTGTACATGAATCTAGCATGTTCACTACACCTGTAGTTGTTTTACCATCTTAATTATTAACGATGGACATAGGCATTTTCAGAAATGTTGACCATTTTAAAGCCATTTATGAATAACACACCAATTTCACTGGCATGGTCTCTAATCTCTGGGTGTCTAAGGTTAAGATGCAATTTTCCTTATATTTTCTTTGTACAATTGAGCTAATAAAACACTTCCATGACCTTTTTCACCTTTCCTTATGGAGGGCGCCATTAATTATGAAGCAGACTGTATATAGCGCACAAAGGTTAGGTTACAGAACGCTGCATATTGTCCAAACAAAAGAAAGGCCAAAAGAACGTCACCGCCACTCAACGAAAGGAACTGGAACTGGAAAATGCTTTCTTTTTAGAGCCAGTTTATAAAAAAAACGGGTGGCATTTACCAGGCACATCACAGCAAACAATAAAGCAGCATGTCACTTCTTTTGTAATAAGATGGCATTTAATACTGAACCAGCTTACCTCTGTGAGGTTATTTAAAGACAATAATGTGGCTTTATAGCTGATTTCAGAAGTTTCACTGAGGAATCAGGGTGCATCACTGAACAAAACGCGTGTATGTGTGTGTTCACTCGTCCCATAGTTGGGATGAAAGCTGGCCTGAAGTGAGTCAGACAAGCCTTACAAACGCATACATAAATAAATAAATAAAGTAAACGTGCTTCTCTCTCTCTTCTGCAGCCTACACAGATTGCACTTTCTAAGTATTGATCATTCAGGCCTGTAATATGATGGAACGTTATACGCTTCGCATTCAGGGGACCGAAATCTGTGAGCTGACAATCATCCTTGTATTTTCTCCTTTCGCTTTAGAACAAACCTCCACAAGCATGAAAATATTCCAGTAAAATACCCCAGTGGCAAGCCAATAAGTCATTCCAGCCAAGAGCGCTCTTCATATTTTTCTATTTGCCGGGGCAACATGGCGTGCTGGGGCTGCCACTGAGAACAAATCTCCATGTAGGTTCAACAGACAGCCAGTAACGTTGTGTCACTGTCACTGAAGCACGTCTGATCTTCAATACAGCAACATTCTCACACACCCCTCCACTACGGCAGACCCTTCACAGGCTCCCTGAGCTTCTCCATTAGATTTCAAACACTAGCTCTCGCCTACAAAGCCAAAACTAGCCCAGCTCTCTCTGAACTTATCAGACCAGCTCGCCCTCTCAGAGCATCAAACACAACACGACTTGACCCTCCTCTTCTGAAGGGTCAGAGAAGGACAAGTGGTGGAATAACTTCTCCTAACCGTCAAAACTGAGATCCTCACTGTCCTCAAAAAAGACTTTCCTCTTCAATTCAGATAAAACTGTATCTTCATGTTATAAACAGACTTAATGAACTTCACCCCAAAAAAATCTTCTGTGTGTGATCAGACAGGACCCTGGTGGAGCTCTTAGGTAGAATCTTGAGGGAACTTTTCGACAGGTCTGCAGGAACCGTGCTGTATCTAAACTGTACTGAGATGGGACAGAAGTAATCTCAGTCCGGTAACAAAGTTTCTGATGCGTCAGCAGCACAATTCTCTCCACACAGTGTAAGGCTTTTCTTCCCAAAACCACGTCCATGGCGTCGAACCGGCGGAAAGATTTTCTCTCAGAGCTGCTTTTGTTACTGTGGTCTTTTATTATTTATAGTCTTGCTTGAGGTTTTTATTTATGCCATTGTTTAGCTGTGCAACAAATATCTAAACCAGCAAATGTCCTGGTTCACCTTCACGTTTCTCACAGCGTTAAAGATACATTTGAAATGAGTAAAATCCCACTTAAATTTATCTTCAGCCAGTCGTGCTTGTACTTCCTAGTCGCTAGTTTGTGTCTCCATTGTTGTATATTGCAAGGACAGTAAAATGGTTTCTTTCCATGTTGTGAGGACATTTTGACCAACCAGAAAGCAGTGATGCAGTCAGCTCGGCTGTGTCTTCTAGCAGCTCTTAATTTTAAGTCTGGGTTTAATAGCACGATGGACGTGTTTTCTTGTGGACTATAAAGATGAAAGTCGCTCAAGATAAGAGCATCTGGCAAATGCTGGAAATGTAATTATGAGGAATGTAAGAAGAAAGTGCTGTTCTGGGTTTTTTTCAGGATCATTTTCTTGGTTGCTGAAGCTTGGGGTGTTGTGTTGTGTAGGAGAGAGTAGGAGACAAGGCAAGTAGTGGCCATCTCATATTGCCTCGAGACACATTTTTCTCATGAAACTAGTCCCACATTTTTCATTTTCCCCACATTGAAGTCCTATCCGATGCCAGTGCTAACATGGCTGCACCTGACTAGCAATCTTGGAATTCGAACCCAAGACTTTCTGATTGCAGGGCGAACGCCCTAACCACTAGGCCACCAATGAAGGAAGAATAGAGGCCTAGGGGGCCAGAAGAGTTCTCCACTGGTGTTGTTAGGATGTGTTTTTGGATGTGGGGAAAAATAAATAAATAAATAAATGCATGCATTTCTTTCTAAGAATAAATCATTATGAAATCTGTTACCTGTTACAGCCCTAGAATACCAGCCTCTTTTTGGTGTCACATCTTGGAGCAAAAAAGCGCTATAGAAAATTAGAGTTTCTGGTCCTTGTGTGTGTGTGTGTGTGTGTGTGTGTGTCTGTGTCTGTGAGTGTGTGTTTTATTGTGTCATTGTACTCACTTAATCGCATCCCACCCATCTTGCTATCAGCGAGCTTGTACAGCCCACAACTTAACATTATCACGCCACCTCAGGTTCAAGCACATCCCACTGAACCCGGGGGCATGAAAAATTCAGCTGGCGTGCCGAATCTGCTCATTCCCAATTATGCATGAGCCCAACGGCTGGCGGAACACGGCGAACTCAATGCATACACTTTACATCCCATCCACCCAAGGCCTTCTAAGGAGAAGGTGCGATTTTTCAGCAGTTTTTCTTCCCTTTTTTTCCTTCCCTTCCGCGACTCGCTGTGCGACAGGCAGGCAATCAAGTCTTGGCTCTGGCACAGACAGAGGCGCTCCTCCGCGTTACTCTAGACAAGAGCTTCATACAGCTGAACAAATCTGCAGGCAATAATATGAACCTAGCCTCCAAAGATTCTTACACACCAGTCTTTGAATATTTGAAGGTTATGGTTTGTCAGGTTTGCCTGATTTTCTGGACAAACATGTGGCCTTTTCTGGTGCTTCTCAACTGGCACAAGGAACCGTGCTGTAACACGAACAACTGTTCTTCCATTACAAATCATTTCTGATTGGTCAAAATGTCATCACATGGAAAGAGGCCACTCAAACCACTCAAAACTAACAAGTGAGAAGTTGATGAAGTACAAGCTCTACCATCCGTTTGGGCTGAAGATACGTTTTAGTGGGAGTTGTTTGTTTGTAACAAATCTATCTTTATCTCTGTGAAAGGTGAAGGTGAAGGTGATCCAAGACGTCACTAACACGTTCCCTGGGTTCAGTTCTCATCACACGGATACGGAGAAAATCTTAAAAACTCAAACAGGACTATAAATAATAAAAGACCACAACAACAAAAGTGACTCTGACAGAAAAACTCTCCGCCGGTTCCACTCCATGGACATGATTTTGATTTTGGGTCCACCGGCCATAAACTGTGGAGAGAATTGTGTCAGAAACTGGACTGAGGTACACTGGAACATCAAAGGGTGCTGCACCGCTGTAAATGTAAATGGTGAACACACCACAGCACACAGTGTGAAATTCTTTCTCTGTATTTAACCCATTTTCCAAGTAAAGCAGCGGGCAGCCAGGAACACAGCGCCCAGGGAGCAGAGTGTGGGGATGGTACCTTACTCAAGAGTACCTCAGTGGGGCCACTAGCATCCCTCGGATTCAAACCTATGGCCTTCTGATTGCAGGGGCATCTCCCTAACCACTAGACCACCAGCTCCCCCACCCAGCTGTACAATAAAGCACAGTTCCTGTAGACCTGTTGAAAAGTGCCTTTAGTAAACAGGCCAGTTAAAGCCCCTGAATAATTTTACTCTTTTTAATTTAATTAGCCGGTGATCTGTCTGTCTAGACAGATAGAGAGAAACTTTCTTAATCTTGAAAGAAATTGCAAGGTTACAGCAACAACAAGAAGAGCTGAGCGGAGACACATAAACAGCTTGGTGTACCTCACTGTGGCCCATCTGTTGCTGCACAATCTGTCAGCAACCGCAGGACTTCCACTGACCAGACATTCGGGCGGTGGCCCGTCCTCAGCACCATGTTCTCAACATGGCAGTGGCATTATAGTGAGTTTCTGAAGTATTGAAGACTATAACTGATAAATAACTAATAACAATAAACTAATAAAACTAAAAAAAACCCCAAAAGTGTATTTTCTTAGTTCCCAGAAATAATCATTAAGACTTTCTCAGAAGGCCAAGAACGTCAGATGAGTCAGACCTTTCTGAACCCCAAGAAAAAAAACAAGGTTATTATTGCCATTTTGTTTAAGAGAGAACGAGAGATTTGTTTTCTTTGACTTATTCAAGTTCTGTAAACGCTTAATCATTACTCTTATTTTGATGTTTTGTCATTTCCTTTAAAATTGTGCTTTAAAGATCAATGTTTTTATTTGGAGAAATGCGTTAGAAACTAAGGCAAAATTGTTCAGTTCAATACTTGCTGCTATGAAAGGTAAATCCTGAGAAACCGAACGTTTTTGCAGTGGCCTCTTATTTTTTTCCAGAGCTGTATTATCAGATATTTACAAGAGACTTAAAGAATGCTGCTGGAAAACAAATGTGTTTTTGAAAGCAGGTGTATATTTTCATATGATATAAACAAATTAATACTCCACATATGGACGCATCATTCCAGGTGAGACAGAACAGTTCTATGCGACTAGAAATTCTGTCAGGATTGCAGTCGCTATTAAACAATAAAGTGTCTGAGCCACACAGCTCAGAGGCATTCAGTGTCACTGTGTGTTGGGACACTGCAGGTAGGTGGACAGATTAAGACTAATGACCACACAGTTACTGTCATGGAAACCAAAAGGAGAACCCATGAGCCCCCTGACGCTCCCACCCACCTGCATAATGATCATAATGTTTGCTAACGATTATCATGACATTTTCCTTTGTGATACTGACATTGCAGAAAGCTTGATAACAGTGTCTTTAATTGTTTTCTGTGAGAATATTGACCAATTACAGTTCTGACATAATGTGTCTATGGATATTGTGAAGAATCAGGGAGTCCATCATCCAACATCACCAGTTTTTGAGCATTTTTAATGTTTCTGACCAATTACACATTATAATTTACAGTTGACCCCCGTTAAGTCTTGTTTAGCGTTTGCAGCCTCGGAGATTCGCAGATTTTTTCTTAGAACTGAACTAATAACACAGGTATATATAATATATAATATCACAACAACAGGTCAAAATCATCAGAGATAAGTTTCTGTGGGTTTTTATAGTGTTTTTCATGCTGGTTTCAAATCTGTGTTTAGTTTTTCCCACACAGTATTTGTGATGAAGCTAGTTCTATACTGCATGATAGTTGGTATAATTAGTATATAATAATCATATGCTGAGTGTTTGTGAAGAAACAGTGGTAGCTGACTGACACTGTTCATTATATCTGTGCCACAGTGTGGCCTGTCTGACTTCACACTGATAATATTGAAACAGTTCCTTGATTGGAGCCTGTGGTTTAATAAAAACCTTATGCAAGTCTATTGCAAATCTAATATTACTCATAATTCAAAAAGTTGTGACTGAAAAAAACTGAAAGCTGATCTGAAATCAGCATGAAAAACTGGTTTAGAAAAGTGTGTTTTGGTTTCTGACGATTACAAAAAAATGTATTTTGTTGACCTGTGTCATCACAGTCTGAAAGAAAACTCTTGGTCGCGTGACACAGTCCATCAGAAATGTAGCCCACAGATGGCAAAAATGAGAAAAACTTTATCTGTACTGGTCTGTGAAAATATTGTTTTACATGAAACCGGTCCGTGGCGCAAAAAAAAAGGGAGCGCTGGTCTAGACTACAGAGACTACAGAGATTTTGGTACTCACCACCAAAGACAACGGTCGTTTCCACGACACAACTCCAATCAGGCCCGACAGCAGCACCTGCAGAGAAAAGAAAACACTTCCTTTTACCAGCCATTCAAAGCAACAACCAAAAGGAGGCAGTCCATTTTAGCGGTAGCTCCCGGGGGAAATGAAGCAGCGGGCCGCCAGGGACGCGAAACTGGCCCTCCTCGCGTGCGGTGTGAAAACTTTGTGAATATTTCAAGTGTGGGGACAGACGTGTGGTGCGATAGCGCGACCTGAAATACACCACAAACCCCGCAGGCGCAGCGCAGCGCAGCTATCACACACTCGAGCCGAGTGTTTTCATAGCCACTTTTACGGTGACTGCCAGGCCTTTCCCCGCTCCCTCGTTCTCGCTCTCTTTCTCCTTCACCCTCTATTACCCACTAACACTCTCTCCTCCAGCAAACTGCTCTTTTTTATCTTTCGCTCTGGTCACCCTGTTTCTCTCTCCCTCTCACATCCAACGCCACTTTCTGGCTCATGTATTCCTTTTCTATAATGTACAGAAGTCATGCTAGCTGCCCTTAAAGGGCCAAAAAGTGTGCTTATATATATAGCACTGTTAAAGCTTCATACTACATCATTTACAGACTGAAAATAAGGAACAATTCAGGTCAGTCAATCACAATCGAGCTAATTTACATATTTACAATTTTGATTTTGGTAAATAAAACATTGTTAAAGCCTCAAAATGTATCATTTACTCCTCAGTGCATGAGTGTTTCAGTCCAGACTCATTTTTAAATAAGGAAGAATGCAGGTCTGTCAATAACAATTTAGCTCATTTACATATTCTTAATTTTGTTTTTAGTGAATAAAATCACATAAGTGTTGTTAGTCGTCCTCATGGGCAAAGCACTGTGGATACTAGTGGATCCCTTAATTATGCTGAAAGTCTTAAAACGGTATGATATTATCCAAGAATTTACATTTGTTAGTAACTGTATACACACTTTGAACAGTAAGGAAATCTTACAGACAATAAATTCCCTCACGTTCATTCAAAGAGGCAATTTGTTGTCTTTTCTGATTCCCCCATGATACAATACGGTCAGTATTGACTGTATTGACTGCAATTATTGCATAAAACCTATGGATACACTTAGTGTGTTTGTTATTGATTAGAATTATTAGTGCTATCAACTCCCCTGAGACCTGACAAAGACCTGGCCAGTATCTTAATGTCTGTTTTAACTCTGTATTAACATTTGTATTTTGCACATTTTTCATGAGATGGGATCAAATAGTTCACCAAGGCAACTGTTGGCAGTGCCAGTATTTTACTATTTAAACTAGAAACAGGTAAAGGCTAGTGTCCAGAAGGCTGCATGAACTTTTCATGGCAATTGACAAACAAAGATAAACACTTATTCCAAGAATTATAACAAAATGCCTGTCTCTGTAACTACTGGCTGTAAGACTGTCCCTGTAACTACTCACTGTAAGACTGTCCCTGTAACTAATGACTGTAAGACTGTCTCTGTAACTAATGACTGTAAGACTGTCTCTGTAA
>JBBIGB010000039.1:11372827-11388805 GCA_037577075.1 Alestopetersius hilgendorfi
AGAGAGAGAGAGAGAGAGAGAGAGAGAGAGAGAGAGAGAGAGAGAGAGAGAGAGAGAGAGACAGAGAGACAGAGAGACAGAGAGAGAGACAGAGAGACAGAGAGACAGAGAGAGAGAGAGAGCTTAGACACAACACTTAAGTCACTGACAGGTGAAGGGGACTACATTTATTATCCTGTTACAGCTGCTCCTGTCGAGGGGAGTTTATATTAGGGAGCAAGTAAACAGTCACTTCCTGGAGTTGATATCTTGAAGGCAAGCATAAGGATCTCAGCAACTGTGATGGCTATATCAGTCAGAGCATCTCTAAAACAGCAGGTCTTTTGGGGTGTTTCTGGTATCCAGGGGTTAATACCTGCCAAAAGTTGTCCAAAGAAGGATAATCAATGAAAATAGCTACAGGGTCATGGGTGCCCAAAGCTCACTGATGCCCACTGTAAGTCAAGGCGACCCCGTCTGGTCTCATCCCACAGAGGAAAAATCAATAGTGTGGTCTGAGGCAGTACCAGAGCTCAATCAAAGTGAGACTCTGGATTTCTCTGGTTACATCTTTCTGCTCTTTAATCCAAAAGCAGTAGGAAAAAGAACTTTAAATAAAAAGGCTTCTTCAGTAAACTAGGTGGACACATGTACCTCTAACTCAGCATTCACTCAAAAGTGTTTTACCATCTTATTACAAGGTTTAGGTGAAAAGGTTCAGACCAGGTTTGTATTTCCTTGGAATTGGACACAGCTATATGAACTGTGTCAGAGAACATTGCTGTGTATGTGGCTGTGTATCTGCAGACCATGAAGAGTGCCTAGGCTGACCTTTAAGAATCTGCTGATAATGTTTTGTGGAGTCCATGCCTTGAGGGGTTAGAGCTATTCTAGGGGCACCTGGAGTACCTACATAATATTGGGCAATTGTTACAGCTGATTGGTGTAGTGTTCTATAAGCTATTCTGATTTATTTGGCATTTATAGACATGTTACTCACATTTTTACTACTGACCAGTGTTTTGTAGATAGAAAGGCAGCATGAATAATGATCACAACTTCTGTGAGAAAAATCATTATAATTACTATTGCAAGATTGCAAGAAGCTTGTAAGCAAGGTACCGCCCCTACACACTGCTGGGCACTGTGTTCCTGGCTGCCTGCTGCTTCACTTGGGGCTTGGGTTAAATACAGAGAGAGAATTTCGTGGTGTGTTCACGTATGACAAATGGTCACTTTACTTTACAGAGCCGACACCACCATAGTGCTGGAGGCCTCATACATGCAACACTATAATACCATAATACTCACCCTTACTGTGGAGTCAGCAGACTCCCTGGCCCGGTCCACAGAGACTGAACGCTTGTTTTCAAACATTTTCACTCGGGTCAGCACCGACTGCGGCTTCATCGCAGGGTCTTCCTCTGTCTCCGCAGGAGGAGGTGGTAGGGGCTTGGATGCTGCTGGAGCTGTCTCCGGTGGCGATGGGAGGGGTTCGAGTTTGGGAGGGGGTGGGGGCTCGTCCGAGTTCATGTAGCCCCTCTGTGAAGGCTGGCTGTGAGGAGGCCGTGCAGGAGGTGGCTCGTAATACTGCTGTTTTGGCGGTTCAGGGGAGCGGGACACAGCTGGAGGGAGGTTGTTGGGTCCATGGTCGTAACGTGAGCGTCCGTCATAGGACCCCGCAGCTGGGGGAGGAGGCTCATCATAACGGGCCGGTCCAGGGCCAGGCTTTCCATACCGGGGTCGTCCCGTATCATACCCCGTATCATAGCGGGACTGAGGTGGGCTGTAGTCACGATCTGATCCATCCTGGTAGTTCAGGCTGGGATCATACCTCTGGGGTGGTTCCCCTTGGTGGTCATATGCAGGCCACTGCTCTTCGTAGGGAGGCACACGGCTGTCGTACTGCAAATGAGAGTCAATGTTGCGATGCTTCGGTTCCACGTAGGCGTCGTCGTAGCGGTACGGCTGGTGGTCGTAATCTCTGTATGGCTGTTCTTCCTGATAAAGGGGTTGCTGGGAGTAGGGGGGCTGCTTCAGCCCGGGACTCACACGAACCTTCTCATCCACGCTGTAGATTTCTTTCTGGTACATCTGCCGGATAAAGACAACAGGAGACAAGCTTGTTTAAGTCATTATGAAAGAAACACAAAACGTGTAAATGTTAGCAATCAATGGATTTGAATTAGACATTAAACCAGAGGCGATTAATAGGCTGAAGCTTAGAGTCAGAGGAAAGACCTGCAATAGAGGAGACTCAGAGGGGGCCGTTATTGGACAGAAGTAGCCATCATTAGAGAAAAGTTTACGTTTGAGAAATACAAAATTTTGTACACGACACTATAAACTGAAATCATATCTGGGGGACATAAAAACTGCCATAAATTAAAAAAAGGATCACTGCAACAAAAACCACTCAGCCGATACTGACATGGTTTCACCTCAGGCTAAATAAAAACATTTTGAGAAGTAGCCTTTCAGCACTGATACCAATCCAGGCAGCAACATCTACACAATGTTCTTTTGGGAGAACTACAAGGCTACCTTTCAAAGTCAGTACAGGCGGGGGAGAAATAAACCTAAAGAAAATCATCAGGTTACATACTAAAAGAACTTAATTGCATGTATAGGTACTGTCGGCACTATTTCTACTTCGACAACAGCACAGACCAGAGAAGAAACAACTCCAGGCAATACAGAGCCATGCAAGAGAGTGCAAGCAGCAGAGGGAAGAACATCGTCACCTCCCATTGCTTTCAACAAGCAGAGAGTCCTTCCTCAGCCACTGCTGGTTACACACCAAAAATACATAAAAACCAACACACACACACAAACAGACCCTGAAACACACACACGCACATAGGCCTGGGCGATAAAACAATGACCAAGGATTATTTCTGTCCTAAAAAACAATGTTATTTTACTAAAAAAGCTTTAAATAGAAAAGGCTACTTCATTCCACTAGGTGGCACCTTTAACTCACCATTCATTTAAGAGTATTTTGAGTGAAATTTCAAGTAGAATTGTTTTTTTTGATATATGACCTACAGAATTCTTATTTGATGTATGATCAACAGTAACAGTAAATTATTGCTTTCAGTAATTAAAGTGCTATTCGGTCCTAAAGCCACAGAATATACAGATTATATATTATGTGTATTCTTATTATATGTAAATAAGGTCTGAATAGCATTTTATCTGTATTTGTATTTCAAAAATATCTATTAAGAATGTGTATATATATTAAGAACGCATTGATATTCTTATCTTAATATATATTCTTACATACACTTTTTTCAGCCTTTGGACTAATTAAGGGATATCTTACATATTATTTTATAGTATGGAAAAATTAGATGGAAAATTACATTGTGATGAGATTTTTTTTTACCATATCGCCCAGCCCTCAGCACACACTCGCAAAGAGGCACACAGTTTGTAGCGCACATGCATGGGAGAGGCAGCACACAGGCAGGGCAGACATCAGAAAGAGAGAAAAAGGGCACCAAGCTTGGGCCGTAACCGGATCGGCCCGAATCCGTCGCCGGGCGGATAGTGTGGTACCTTGGGCTCTGACCCAGGCTGTCCAGTTTGGAGGGGTTCAGGAGCTGGGGGCTGAGCTAGGTCGCCCTGTGGGGGGGCGGCTGGGCCCTCTGTGGCACCACTCAGAAGTGCTACATTAAGGTGGGCACCAGGGGGCGCTGTCTCAGTCAGCGGCTCGGGAAGAGCAGCCTCTGCTTTCTGTGAAGGTGGTCAGAAATGTTTAATACAGCGTGCTCAAAAATCTCGCAACTGCACCTGAACTCCACCTTTCTCATCATCATCATCATCATCATCATCTTCTTCTTCTCAAGTTACTGATGAACCAAATCTTATAAGGTTACCTATCTGGACCTGACATAGTGATTGTGTGATGAGCAATTTCCTCTGTGGTGTATCATAAATGTATAACCTTTATTAAAGCAAGAAGCAACATATAATTTTTGCAATAACTGTCATCAGTTTGCTGCCCTGTCATCTTCACTATGCTCTTCCTCAAGCTCATCTGTCCTTCAACACATCTGGCCAACGTCTACATGTGTGTGAAACTTTACCAAAGCGAAAGTATGTTGTGTTCCGGTAACTGAAAGCATTTTTCTGTACCAAAGGGGTGTGGAATTAATCTCACGCAAGAATCTACGACTGGACAAGTTTCTGGTTTATATACACAGATATACTGATTTGTATTTGATTCTAGCATATGGTACAACATTTTGGCTTTTATCCTTTTGCTAACACATTAGATAAGACACTTTGGATATCACTTCGGATATTGGACCCATATAGATACATACATACATGGTAATAGGTTTAACACTGATAATTCAGTCATGCACATTAAACTCTCCAGTAAGGATATCAGTTTGATTGACAGGGATGCGGGACAGAGCTAATAGCTAAACACAGCAGTGCTTCATTCCACCCTAGGTGAGGACACTGATGAAAAGAACTACAATAGTCACGCAAGGATGAGAGTTCACAGTTACTTGGGTTAGGGTTTGAGAGCCATATTGTTTCTTGTCTCCAGAAATGACCAAAAAAATCACCCACACACGCACACACACTCATACACACACAGACAAACACACAATAAATGTATAGTAATACGTATTTGAGTGTCATAATGTCAGGTATTGCACCAATACTGTTTGAAAAGACCCCTTTTTAAAGTTTCAGAAGCGCCTCCATAACCCTTTCCTGAAGGACATCATAGCCTCCAGGCAGCAGGGGAGGTGAGCGGCTCTGAGAAACGCTACCTGCTGCGGCGCGGGGCCCTTGAAGCCGGCCGGTTCGATTCGGCTCAGTGCGTCCGACCTGTAGACGGGGTAGCCGGGGGGCTGCTGGATGACAGGTGGTTCGTCACGGACGGGCTCGGATGAACGAGTGATGGCTGGCTCGCACGGTGGTCCTGTGTCGTCGTTCAGCGTCTCGTCCAGCTCCTGGTCAGTGTAGGCTCCGCCCTCCGTGTCCGTGTCCTCGTAGTCAGACGTGTGACGGCTGTCCGTGCTGTACATGCTGTATTCGCTGCCCGGAGCAGACAGGTAGGACAGACGGTCATCGTGAAGGTCCAGGTCATCCTCAGGAGCACCGTCCGCCTGGAGGAGAGACAGAGAAAGGGAGCGAGAGAAAGAAAACAAAAGGAACAACATTTTTAAAGAAGCCAGAAAAGAGTTACACACAACAGTAAAAAATAATTATGAAGTCAAAATAGTTAAAAATACAGAAAAACAGTGACATGAGCCTCACCTTTCCTTCTGAAACCCAGACAAGCTGGTTCTGCTGCTGCTGGATGTTCTCCTTCAGCGCTCCGTACCAGCCCTCGTTCATGTTGTTCATGTTTATTGTGGCTGTTTCAGGGAGACAAAAATTTATGCAAATATCAAATATATTTTTTATGTTCTGTCGAGGCATTCTAAACACGGTCCCTACAGTCCATGAGAACAGCACCCGCCCACACACACACACACACTCTGCTGCACCCACTCCCTGCAACGTCCTCCGAGATCCACAATGCCCTGTCTGTGGATGTCTTTGAAAAACACTGTTTCACCTTTTCACTAAGGCCTTTGGTCTTTGGCTTGTTTTCTCATGACATTTTCTTGAATGACACCATATAAATCTATGCTATTATAATTATTGTTGTTGTTGTCTCCATCACAAAAAGTGTCCCATTTTCTCCTATACATTCACTCTTTCTCACCGGTGAAGAGGTGGTGGTTGTTTTTCCTCAGTTTAAGAGCTCGCTCGTACAGTTTCCTGGCACTCTTCCTGGACTCAGGGCACAGTCTGGTCCTCATGTTTTTAACGCCCTGCTTACTATCCGGGTTCAGGAACACAACGATGGGGTACCACTGCGCGTAG
Source organism: Alestopetersius hilgendorfi (assembly GCA_037577075.1). Lineage (NCBI taxonomy): Eukaryota > Metazoa > Chordata > Actinopteri > Characiformes > Alestidae > Alestopetersius > Alestopetersius hilgendorfi. Next base: position 11,378,708 of record JBBIGB010000039.1, read on the forward strand.
TTCAGCCGGTCCACTGCGTTGGGTGTGATGTCTAGCACCGCGTGCTTATCCTGCAGAAATAAAAAAAATCAGGATATCGATTATTTCAGAATATTTATTGTCTTAACATCTACCACCAAAGCCAATTTGGTGTTTAGAACTAAACTTTAGAACTACGTAGCAAATGCTGAAGCTGTTAGTGTGAATGCATGCACACAAATTATTAACACACAAAAGTAACATCAAGTTTTGTTTGCCTTTTCTACACGATTCTGTGTAATTATACACATCTGCATGTGCACAAACACAATAGTAAAGTAACTTCATTTTAGTACAATGTAGTATAATCTACAAAGTAAATATGCACCATATGGACAAAAGTATTGGGACACCTGACCATTACACCAACAGGGACTTTAATGACATCGCATTCAAATACATAGACTCTATTTTGGAGTTGGTCCCCCTTTTGCAGTTATAACAGCTTCCACTCTTCTTGGAAGACTTTCAACAAGATTTTGGAGTTTTTGTGTGAATTTATGTTCATTCATTCTGTAGAGCCGCAGCCCCAATATTTTTTGCACCAGGGACTAGTTTCATGTAAAAATATATTTTTACGGACCGATACAGATTCAACTATTTGTTTTGTACTAATTTTGCCAGTTTGTGGGCTACATTTTTATTTTTTAAAATCAAAAGATCTTTCAGACTCTGATACATACAATTGATACAATTGATTCTGTGCGGCCCGCTACCACATGACACAAAGATCGATACCGGTCCACGGCCCGGTGGTTGGTGTAGAGAATTTATGAGGTCAGACACTGATGCTGGAGGAGAAGGTCTGGTTCACAATCTCCGTTCCAGTTCATCCCAAAGGTGCTGAATGGGGTAGAGGTCAGGGCCCTGTGAGGGCCGGTCAAGTTCTTCTACACTGAACTCCTCCAGCCATGTCTTTATGGAGCTCGCTTTGTGCACTGGGACACAGTCATGCTGGAATAGAAAAGGTTCTTCCCCAAACTGGGTCCACAAAGTTGGAAACATGGTGTTGTCCAAAATGTCTTGATATGCTGAAACATTACGAATGCCCTTCACTGGAAGTAAGGGGCCTAGCCCAAACCCTGAACACAGGCATGTCCCAATACTTTTGTCCCTATTGTGTAGCTAGGAAGCAATGTAGTATATGTGTATAACAGGTAGTACAACTGTGTCTTCAAGGCGCATCCTTATATTTGTTTATTTTTAATGTATTCACTCTCCTCACCTTATCAATGATCTGCTTTATGGTATGAAGACGAATGATTCCAGAGCTGCGCTGATCTGTTCCTGCATCTCTGGGCTCACTCTCTGCACAGCAGATAGAACACACAACGTTACAGAATCACATCACAGTTTACAGTCCAGGACTTGCACTCATGCTCCACTTTAGCATCCTGAGGTAGAAGCTGCCCTCTCATTCTGTTTTGTTCTCCAAAAGGCTTAAATCAAAAAGCACAGATGCTAAAATGACCGAACTGGTCTTAGATCAGCAGAAAAGGGGCAGTTTTTACTCAGACAGCATTCAGTGAGATCAGAACTCTGTATGGATGTGCGCATGCGGCAGCATAAACAATGCCTAGGTCTTGTTTCATGTGTTCTACAACTGTTACATCACATTTTGTGTGGGAGGATAATTACACAGTTTCTTGTGTGATGTTTTAAAGGGCAATTAGTGTCACTGTAAAACTTTATATGTGTCCTGTGTATTAATTTAGGGAGTGAGTGGTGATTCACTTTCACTACATCATCATTATGTGCCAAAAGAGCTATGCAACACAGAGACTAGCTGGAGACTGAGGATTGTGTACGACTGTTTGAAAATATGAATAAAGGCCATAGATTCACATTTCTTAAAGAAAATAATCATGTGTTACCTTATATATATTCTGTCTAAGTTATTATGAGAAAACCAAGAATGTACAGTATACTGTGTCACTCTATGGTCTTTTTTTCGCTTCTGGATGAAAAAGTACTAATTCAAATGATATTCTACTTAAAAGACCACAGGCTATAAGATTTACAAGCCTCAACCAGCTGCTCAATACTGCATTCATCCAAGCAGCAGCAGCAAGTGATCATATAAATGAATTCCAGTAAAAACAAAAGACCACGAAATCAAAGCAATTGCTATGAATGAGAGTAAATGAGTTATGTGGCCTCATTCACACTTCTGTATGACTGGCAGCTATGAGGTTTGGTACCGCATGAACACATTTTGGAGCGGGGGCCGGGGGTCAGGGAGAATCATTCCAAGCAGACATAAATCTGGGCAACTAAAACCAACGTTCTTAATGCCATAAAGCCATGTGTCTAGCACTATCAATCAAGCAAGCCAATGCAGTGAATGACATACTTTCCCCTTCTCCAGGGTGCTGTGTTTCTGCAAGGCAAAATACAGTCATAAAGCAAAAATGTTATGCAAAAACCAAACTGTCAAATGTGGAATCACTTGATAAGCTGGACGCTAAGTGCACTCAGATTAATTGAAAGCGGACACCAGAAAGGCTTGTTACTTTTTAGAATTGCGCCAAATGCGTACAGAGCTAGGGATATTCTTTGGACAGCGTGTACAGCAGCTAGACGGATTAGTACATTAAACAGGCATGGCCAGGACAGTGCGTCTTACCAAAAAAGGTGTGCGTGTGAATGGTAAACTGACACTCACTTGCTAGCTCAAAGAGATCAGGAACCTCCCTGGCCAGTTTCTCTCGGGCAACATCTGCGATGGGCCCAAATATCACCACGGGCCGCAAGAATCCAGCTAGAGAGAGAATAGAGAGTCATTACCCAGTTAAGATCACTTAGAGCCCATTGATTACCAGAGCAACAAAAATGCATTAACATAATACACAAATCGGCACTTATTTAAGTTACAACACAGATCTATTCCTTCGATGGCGATGTAACCCGAATTGTGGTGTAAGTTGAAACACACCCTAGCCTCAGCCACTTACTGATCCTAACACAACTGTAAAATCATAAAAACACAACTAAGCCACAGAAAAAAAAATCCTGTGTGCACTTAAATATTAAAGTCATTGATCAAAGCAGATAAAGTTAAGTAAAGGAAGTAAAGATAGGACAACTGTGCGGGAACAAGCTGCTATAACAACTCCGTCCACTGTGTGGTGCCACTATTACACCACACAGTTTTACCATCAGAATGTATAGAATTGTCTGTTAAAAAACATGCATGCCAGTGCAATCAGATCTAAAGGTCATGAAAAAAAATTACATTAACCCAAAAGAGAGCTGTGTAAGTGGGTCAACACACCTTCCCTGAGAACAACCCTTTCATAAGCTGGGAATTTGGTCTGCACAGGCTGAGCAGACAAGTCTTCTCGGCTCTTCCTCAGATTCCTCTTGGAGCTGCGAAGGCCACGGAATCTCCAGAAGTCGGCTCGGTCGCCACCTGGAGTTTTAGGCAGGGTGTACTGGACACTGGACAACTGCTCTGCCCTGAAGAGGAGAGGCGAGTACATTAAAAACACTACAGCCTAAACACAATTACATCTACATTTATGGCATTTATCAGACACTTTTATCTAAAGCTACTTCCATTCTCTAACTACAGGGGGCAGTCTCCCTGGAGCAACTCAGAGTTAAGGGTCTTGCTCAGGAACCCAGTGGTGGTACGCTAATGGTAGGATTCGAACCCATGACTTCTTGGTCCAAAGGGAAGTATCCTACCCACTAGGCCACTATCACCTAGACACATAAAAGCATTCCACAGACATTTATGACACGAAGCAAACAAATTTATGTCAAAAACAGTAATGTGCCATGATCGTACAGCACAGACACCCAAAGGAATCCCTGTGAAAGTGCCACAATTCAAACAGTGATGGGCTAAAATTACAAACATTACCAACAGCCTTGCATCAGTCTGGCAGAAGCTTTTATCCAACATGACTTAACAATTTGAGGAAACACTCAGGTTTGAGAACCAGAAGAGAGTTCTAAGTGCTAAAATCTTTATATATTAGCTGTTCTCTGAACAGATGAATCCTAAGGAGGTTCTTGAAGATAGAGAGAGATTCTGCTGCTCTGGGGAACTAGAATGAGACCAGTTGCTTATAACATCTCAAAAAACGCCCAAGTCATTAAAGGAGGATTTTAACAAAGAGGCTTTATATGTTCATCATCATGATAACACAACCTGATAATACACTTGAAGGCATGTGATACCACTGAAATGCTGACGTGATTCTTTCCCAGCTAGGAAAAATAAGTCACGGTGTACAATAATATTAGATCATATAGGAACTACAAGCCTGCATGCGCTCAAACAAGCAAGAACAATAATGTTAGGATGTGAGTTTGATAAAACTAAAAGCCTTCAGGAAATGTATCAGTTACCCACATATAACAATTACACAAAGTTTCCATGTCGTGCAGTAGAAGTGAGTCTCAGCAGGAAACACAGCAAAAAGAGAAGAGATACTGTTAACTGCCTCTTGTGCAGTCTCATACATATAGTCTACATATTATTCATTCCAGAAGGTTTTTATATCCTTTTCACACCTTATTGTTACACTGCAGTATTGTCTATTTATTGTATTGTTTCTGTCATTCCTCACACTTTGTTCAATACTGTAACTGCCTCCTGTGCATCATTATACTTAGGGTGCAGGACTAGTCAATCTGGAAGGTTTACATTGCGTTACATTGCATTACTGTCTATTTATTGTACTTTTTTAGATTTACATCCTATTCTTACTATACTGTTACATTACATTACTGTACATTGTTGTGGCTTCTATTTATTGTGTTGTTTGCATTGTTCCTGTAGTAACTTGCACTATTGAATGTCGTATGTTGGTATCTATTGTTATCCTCAGAGAAATGTCTCCACACAGTCCACATGTACGTGCTCACAGCTGCTGATGACAACCCAACATTTAACCTTGAACTGTTCAAATAAACAATCTTTGTTGCTGTACCTGTTCTTGTTAGGAATAATGCCCCTCTCCACCTCCTGGTGGTTCTTGCCAATGCGGATGGCCAGCCAAGAGCCCAGCTTGCCGTTATATAGTGTGTCCACCACCCTGAACACCTCGCCTTTGTTAAAGCTCAGACCATACGGAGACTCTTTCTCATATTCGAAATGGGTCCGGATGTAGAAGGAGTCGCCCACGTCCGATTCCACAATTCGTCGATACACTGGAAGAAAAAAGGCCATATATTAAATGTACTGAATGTGTATAGATTACTGAAGTGAGAGGCATATAAAATCACGGCGGCTTTTGTATCTTGAACAAGTGTGTAACTGGTTAAAAATGCAAACATGATACAATACGCAACTAATACAATGCTTGGTTTCATGCTCTATTTATTTCCATTTATTAGTCTCTCTGGTATGTTTTTATGGACATGCCACCAGATTTTGCCAAGACGGAACTGAAGACTGGTAACAGACATTTGAAAGTTTAGCCAGGTTCTGCATACTTCTGCACTTTAATTTCTTGAATAAACTGTGGCCTCTTTGAAAATTATTTTATGTTTATGCTTTTCCAATATGTTAACCTCAGCATATAAGTAGAAATTGTGCACAAAAATTAGCAGGGAAAAATGTCATATTTAAGTTTGTTCTCTATAGGGAATGTGGTTTTTTTTTTTTTTTTAAATAAGCAAAAACACAAAATGATTTATACAACTGTAAATGTAATTTTGATGGGGGTGTTCAAACCAGTGACAACATTAAAACCACTGATAGCATCAAAAGCACTGACAGGTGAAATGAATAACTTTGATTATTTACACATTTCTGAATATATATATATATAAGTGCCAGAACATTGTAGCTTGTAGCGTAAGCGACTGCAGAGACACAAAGCGTCCACCCACTGCTAAAGACGCCTACAACGGGCCTGGGAAAAGGATGTACTATGGGAAAAAGGTACGTTAGCAGAAACAGTTTGATGCTTTGAGCAATAATCTGCTGGGAAACACTTGAGTGATCATGTTAATGTTACTTTGACTCAGAATACCTACCAAAGCATTGTTTTTTCCCAATTCATTGTTTTTTCTCAATTTATTCCCTAATGGCAGTGGTATTCTAAGTGTTAACTTGTCCTCCAAATCCAGTCCATCTGTGGGACATGCTGCACAGCCTAGTCTGATCCACTGAAAGCCTCACCTTCCAAGACTTAAAATATCTGTTTTTAACATCTTGGTGCCAGATGCTACAGCACACCTCCACAAGTCTGGAGTCTTGGCTGTCATACCTCAACAAGTCTGTTTTGATGGCACAAGGGAGATCTACACAATGTTCAGCAGCTGTTTTTGATGTTATGACTGTTGCTGCAGCTTAATGACAGTCTCCAGTTGCTTATTATTCACTTATGCTATTCTTTTCATTTATTATTTAGATTTAATGTTACTTAAAACAAGAAAATAAACAAACAGAATTAAAAATGAAAGGTTGGCCCATTTTGGTAGCTGGTGGTCCTGCAGTCAGACGGTTGTGGGTTTGAATCCCAACTGCTCGAGCAAGGTACCGTCCCCACACACTGCTCCCCAGGCACCCCTCACTGGCGGCAGCTCACTGCTTCACTTGATATGAAATACTGATATGAAATCTGATATGAAATACTCTTATAGACTTTAAGAATTTTGTTCTTGTTTTGTTCACTTCATCTGAACTTAGAAAAACATTCCATTAGGAACTTAAGAGCACAGCTGCACCACCCAGTACACCCCCACATGCACATTTAAGTCAATAAACAATAGGCAAGTGGATGAGAAGGAGGTGTTGGAGGTCTCCCAGTACTCCAGCAGACAAACCCACCATCCTTCTTCTTCTGGGCCAGTATGGTGACCTCTTCACCTCTAGGCAGATCCAGCAGGAATAGCACCGCCTCCTCTCGAATGATGTTTGCAAAGTCAACATTATTTACCTGCACAGAGAAGGAACGGGGAAGGAGAATGAGAAGTGGGGCAGAGAAAGAGACATATTTGAGTGCCGCACTGGAGAAGAAATGTGTACATAGAAACTATGTGCTGAAACCTTCACTGCACAGTACAGTCTGGAATCCGAGGAGTGTGTTTTTGCAGCAGCTTTGAGGAGTCTCCCTAACACACAAAGACATAGGATGTCCCTTTTTAAGATTAAGGTCTGGGAGAGGCTCTAAACATTCTTTACTTGAATGTTTTCAGAGATAAACAAGGTCTTAAATGAATCTGACTCATACTCTGTACGCAGAATCCAAGTGTTGACAACAGTGAGTCACCACAGAGTGTCTCGGGTCTAACAATAAGTACCATTGTGCGCGGTGACATGATAAAACAAAGAAGGTGCAGAGGCTGGGAGGAGACAGGCAGGGAGTCACAGCAGCAGTATCACTTCTGACCACAATCAAGGGGTCACATAGCTTCTTAATATTTTTCCAAGAAAATGTGGGAGGCTTTATGCGCACACACACACACACACACACACACAAGATTAGTCAACACCAGATGTGTTGTATACAACAGCACTTGCATTGTGTTTAACACAAACATAATCCTGACACAAAGCCTGCTACTGTTGAGAACTAGGGAGGAACCTCTCAAATCAAAATACCTGATTTTGACTGTAGTCAATTTACCGCATGCATGCTTATTATTTAAGCTACTGATATTTCTGGAAAAAAAGACACCACCAACTTATTCTGCTTTATGAGGGACTGATTAGTGATCACCGGAATCAAATTCATTTAATGAGGAAAAGTATAAAATCACTGCTGTAATTGACACTCAGTATTTAAGCTCACCCTGTGATTGTCATCATTTGTAAAGCACTAAAAACATATAAAAAGCCCCCAATTGACAGATTATGTGAGTGTGTAAGAAGATGTAGGAGGATGTCCTGGTCATTTTTGCTCACCCTGAGTATCTGATCTCCTTCCTCCAGACCTTCTTTAGCAGCAGGACTGTCCTCCAGAACTCCAGCCACAAAGATCCCCACATCGTTCCCTCCAGCCAGCCTTAATCCCACACTCTCTCCCTTCCGGAACTTTACTAGCTTCATGCTGGGCCTATGGGAACACAAATACATGAACACAAACACACACACACACACACACACACACACACACACACACACACACACAACCACACACCCACACAACCACACACACAATCACACACACACACAATCACACACACACACACACAATCACACAAGCACACAAGCACACACACAATCACACACACACACAAGCACACACACACACACACACACACACACACACACACTTGAGAAACCCTGGCTGTACTGCCAACAATACAGACTTAATCTTGCTAAATATCAAATGTAAAAATGTCAGTATATTGATATATACACTGGTGCAAAAAAATGTAAACAAGTAGGCCTAATTTCAAACAAAACAAAGAGAATGACTTGAACTTTGTGTAATAAAAGTATTTTAATCATTCAGAATGGGATTTCTTTAAAGAGCAACTCTAGTAAATGTCTATTGCATGTCTATTTAGCACTGTATTAAATAAAAGGTTGAATATGCTGATAATGTACTATAGGAATTTGAAGTTACCGCAGGATGCTGTCGTCATGGGCTGCGCTGGGCACGGGGGCATCAGATGGACTGACTGGCAGATCTACGTCTGGTTGGCCAGGCTGGGCGTACACCGGCTTAGGTTCTGCACAATAAAAAAACCTTATGTTGGTTCTGTTTTTCTGTCATCATTTGTTCAACATGGCCATTGGGTTAAAGTTACAAAGGCGTACTCACATTAGGCAATTCATACCATGCCCAAGCATTTTTGACCACAAAGTCCAGTTCATTTGACTAGACCACATATCTAGTGTGACCTCTAACTGTGCTCAAGCAACTCAACTGTTTTATTTAATAAACATAGCAGCGAAGTACCCTAGTGGTTAGGGAGTTGCCCCTGGACCATAGAAGACCATAGGTTTGAATCCCAGTGTTGCCAGTGGCACCACCGATGTGCCCTTGAGTAAGGTACCGTCCCCACACTCTGTTAACCAGGCGATGTGTTCCTGGCTGCCCACTGCTTCACTTGGCGAATGAGTTAAATACAGAGAAATAAGGTCACTCTGTTCACACTGTGTGGTGCGTTCAGGCATGACTATAAGGGGTCAATTGTTCCTGTATATTCAAGTGTTTGAATACACAGGAACAATTACACACAACACTCAGAAATGTAGTAAAATATCAGATATTTAGATAAAAAGAGTGGGATTGCACTTTGCATTCCAGTTTGCAATGGACTGGTAACATATTGTGTAGTGTTTCTGTGACCGTTCAGATTGTTGCATTTAGGAGAAAAACTATTAAATATATGTACTATTGTCTTTAACGCTGTGTTTTAGGGACTGATCTTGGCTAATCATCTGCTGCCCACAGCTCAGACTATTAGGGCAACTAGGCCTTGTGTAAGTACAGCCTAAAAGAAGAGAAAACACAAAGAGAGAGGAGAACAGACGTCTGGACACAGTCTGGACTCACCTGACTGAGTGAAAGTGACAATATAGGATGAGAGGAGGAAAAGGGAGAGAGGGAGAGAGAAACAAAGAGAGAGAGATGGAAAACAGACAAAGCAGGAGTCGGACAGTGAAGGATGCCAACCTGGCAGTGGGGGTATCTGTTTGTCTCCCTGTTCGCTGACTGGCACAAGCAGTGCATCTTCCACCATCTTAACAGGAGTGGACACAGCCGACGGCTTCGAGATTCGCTCCTCATCACGACTCCTGTGGCTGAGACACACAAGCAAACAAACAAATTTTATGCATACAAAAGTCTGTGTCAGGGGTCAACACCACAACCTCAATCTCAAAAACACGAAGCGTTTTATGCAGCAGTGCGTTTTCTATGATTCCATGATAATTTGGGAAGCATTTTTCAAGCAGAATTGTTGATCTTAAATAACTTTGACCGCATATGAAAACCTAATGTGTGTGGCTTAACTGTGGCTGGTCAGATAAAGCAGAACATTCTGATTGTGTACAACAACAGTCATAATACTGAACATAATAATACACCTAGAGCATATCTAGTACACCCCTCACCTCCATTACAAAATAATATCTGTTAAGAAGCAGATCCTTTACACCGGTAG
>JBBIGB010000039.1:11486944-11502468 GCA_037577075.1 Alestopetersius hilgendorfi
CACATCCCACACCGACAAGACAGTCAACACAGTCTCCAAGTCATAGAGGCCAGATGTAGAAACACGCACACACACACACACACACACACACACAAACACAAGTTCAAACACATGCGCGCACACACACTAACACTCCCTACACACTCATCGTTGGACGTTTTTGTAGCCAAATAATTATAACTGACCATGTGAGAATGTGAAAAAGGATGGGAGTCTTTAAATCACACTCACACGCACACACACACACACAAACCTGAAGCTCTATCTGTGAAGACTGATGATTTCCAGCAGAGCGCCCAAATACTTCTGACATCATAAGAATGTAAAAAAAAAATCACTAAAGAATTCTCTCTCTCTTTCTATCTCTCTCTTTTCCACCCCCCCACCCCCCCATCCCATTCGCCTTATCTGACCTACAGTAACGAGGCCGAATGTTCTTGGCCTGTGTGTGTGTGTGTGTGTGTGTGTGTGTGTGTGTGTGCGTGCGTGTGTGCGTGTAGTACTCGGTCATAACTGACATCTCCTCGGCTCTGCCTTTTTACGAGCGCCCTGTATGAATGAGAGATTATTGAAAATAATATCCTTTACTTTATGCTAAATTATGAAAACCATTAGAGGCTTAAAAGGCAAACAATAAAAGCGCTCTCAGAGGGACATATTTTCCAGATGTTCTTCAGCAGGATGCAACCTGCCAAGTTCTTCGAGGAGGTTTACTTTAAACAAATGTATCTTGGCGTGTTCGCTGAGGAAGGGTGGGGGGGGGGTTGGATGTTGAAGGGCAGGGGGGGACCGACACAACCAAAAAGGTTCATCGCTCATTTTTATGTCCAGCTTTTGGATGTTTTGGTTTCCCATCTGCGAGGAAACCTGCAATAAGAAGTGAAATGCAATGTCAATATTTGCAGTTTGTGGGAAAAAGGAAAACATTTCAGCCCTCGTCCGTTGGGGAAAGCTTTAAGTTGCGATCATATCAAGTGTGTTTTCTCTCTTTCTTACACACACATGGACTCAGACTTATAGTTCCCCTATAGCCCACAGGCTCGGGTCCAGCTTGTTTCATGTTCTGCATGTCCATCGTAAAACATTCATATGGAGTGTCAGCACATCCACAAGCCAAACGCATGCAGCCAAGTCCAGCAACAACCATCAAAGCTCAGCACATCCATCCGCCCTGATTTATAAAGGCCGAGTGCAAGCTGAAACTCTAGGTCCCTTTACTATATCATCCAATGATGTTAATAACCGTAATATATGTAGAAAGTACTTCTAACATATTAAAAGTAAATATTTTATATCAGATTGAGAACTCATCACGTGCCTTGCAGCATCGGTTTAGAGGAGTAATTCGTTTAAAAAATAAATAAAATTAAAACCCAGGGTCAGGACTGTAATATGCAATAAACGTAAGTTACAGTAACTATAATGGAGGAGGATCTACCGCTCTGCTGACTTCAGTTCCAGCCCTAATCTGACACACCTGATCCAGGTGATGAGGGCCTTCAGGGTCATTGGAATATTAAAGCCATGTGTATTGAATCTCCAGGACCGGGTTCAGTACGGACTCTGTGCGCTGCCTTCCAATTTCCCACACTTTAGAATTTTTCTGCTGTGTTTGTATAGTTGCATGCATTTCTTTTTACTACTTTTTACCTTTACTTTCGTCACTTTTAGCCAAAAATACATCTTGTCCATACAGGGCATAAGACACACTTGGTGTTTTTATTGGTTTTGTTTTTTTAATTGATATATTTATGTATTTTTTAGGCAGAAGTAAGCTCGGTTAAGGCTGGGGGACCTGAATATATCTGTCGCAGCTTGTTCTATGTGAGATGTCTTAAGTGACTTTATTATGAACACTGATTACAAATTGTAGCATCAATTTTAAAGCAATTTTTAAAGTTATTTTTTGGCACAGACACTCGTTTGCCGTTTCACTGCCGTTCTCTCCAGTTGCTCTTTCCTATTTCACAAAAGGAAAAAAGCTAACATACATACATTATACACAATAGCCCAAATCTAGACCTCTCCTCTCTTGAGTGAGTGTGTGTGACCAAAAGGTGAAAAGTGTGTTTTAATATCTAGAAGGAACAGGAGGATTACCTCATTTTAACATGAGCTAAAACTGTCCTAACAGAAACTAACAATCAAATCAAACAAGAGTGTTGTAAAGCACACATGTTGCAAGGCCTGCTAGAATCCTCACACAATTATAAAGTGCTTTAAAAGGATATATCTGAGATAGTGCGGCTAATCCAGACAGATGTATTCCCAAATTCTATACAAATGTTTATGTATTGGCATTAGGGCTATAAATAATATCAGGATAAATATATTATTTATATGTCACCCAGCCCTAATGCCAGTACATAAACATTTATAAACAGTAGAATTTGGGAATAAATCTAACACTATCTGCATTGCAAATAAATATAAAATGAATTCCTATATTAAAAATACAATATAATGAATTAAATGCATTAAATGCATAATTAAATAGTGGTTAGGGAGGTGCCCCTGCAATCAGAAGGTTGTGGGTTCGAATCCTAGCACTGCTAGTGTCACTACTGAGGTTCCCTTGAGCAGGGTATCGTCCCCATACACTGTTCCCTGGGTGCCTCTCATTGGTGGCAGCCCCCTGCTTTACTTGGTGAACGGATTAAATGCAGAGAAAGATGCATTTTCATGTACGTTCACGCATGACTATAAAAGGGCACTTTACTTCAGAAGATATTTGCTTATGCTGAGTCAAATCTGAGCAAAGTCACTTCCCTTGTTCTGAAGTGTCAGTTTTGTTTTATGAGAAAGCTGATAAAATATCTCATCACTAAATTATTTAGACCTTAAGTCCAATATATGGGAGTAAAACCACATATTTGCTCCTCCACAAATAAAAGTGAAGGTGCAGGTGCTCCACTTGCTCAGGCCCCATGACTGCATGCTCCGTTTGTCACAGTTACAGTTTATCTGCGCATTTCGGCCCTGCGTTTCTGCAGCGCTGCGTAAAACTTGCATGTTTTACGAGTGAGAAAGCATTCTGTTATGCTTCTCTGGCATAAATACAGTAAAGGTGAGCTGAATTGAGGAGAAGGTGATTATGTGTCTGGCTGGTTCGCCTTGGTGAGCGTGGATGGTTTACCCATGCTCCGACCGACCCCGAGACGTTTGGAATGGAATCCGAGATGCCTTTTTATCGGGGGAGTGTTTTTTACTTTGCACCACGCAAAAGACACCTGGCAGCCGAAACATCGTGGCCAGCCAATGACCTTCTCCCACACGGTGCTCCAGCCAGTTACATCGCCTGAAAGAGGCTAGCAGCCAATGACCTCTCTCTGACCAGGGGGCAAAACCAGCCAATGTGCTCCACCTATAGACCCCCAGCGCCAACGCGTGGTTATATATGACAAACCATCTGTCTCTGAGCTGTCGAAATGCACCGTAACTCTTCGCAAATGTGCAAAGCGTTAACACCGACACCCTGACGCACCACCCAGCAATCTGTGTTGATTGTGCAGTTACGTAAAAGCTAAGGAGATTGATTGAGTGGTGTTGCTGAGCAGTGAGGAGAAGGATTTGCTCTGCCAGTCAAGTATGTTAGATAAACTCTGACAGGGAGGGGAGGGGGAGGGCTGTGCTGGATGATATTAATGAGAATATTAAAACAGGAGACAGCGAGAGCAGCACTGAGAGTAAACAGAATCAACATAGCTGAGATTCCTCTAGTAATCCAGGCGAGTTATACTCCTTCATATGATTTACAGCAGTGCTGCCACTGTGGAACCCTTCGTACTCCTGCACTCTTCGTAACACTTCTTCAGTTGTAACTTCCACGCTTTCACAAGTCAGCGTTCGCCTTGCGTGCAAGACACAGCTTTAAGAAAAGACTAAAACCGCTTTTTCAAATAAGACTGCCAGGAAGTTTTATTCAGTGCAAATCTGGACTAGAGTTCAAGTCCAACCACATTTTTCAAAGTTTTACCATGGATTTATCAGACTACTTGTATAAATATTTGATTGATTTCCAGATTTCCGACTAGAGATCACATCCCAGGATGTATGAGTCCAAATTAAAATGATCTCCAGTCCAAATGTAAGCCTACTTTTGTTTCAAACACTTTTCCTGACACACCTCAGGTCGTTTAGACTGTTCGTATTAGTCAACAGACTTTGCTAATATCCAATATCAAACTTCTAGTGTGCATGAAAAATTAGTTCATGATTTTTTGGGTTAATATTACTTTTTTGCATAATAAACTAAATGTTGTCTTTTTTAATAATAGGATTAATCCTGCTTAATGTGCTACAAATAAATAAAGTAGGGATTTCGTATAAATTACCAATACGACTAAAATGATCATCCACACGTTTCTCAGGGCACATTTCTCATGGGTAGTAAGAGCAAATTTTCACCAGTTTCGGGAATACGGTTCGTACCATACACGCTCCGTGGTCTTTGTCGTACTCCCACATGCCGATAAATCTGCCACATCATAAAACAGACTTTATTTTTAGATCTTCGTGTTGAAAGGCCAGGTGATAATTATAGCGACGGTGCAGACGGCATGTAAGGCAGCACTGCGATAGGGTGAGTGTACTTTTGCCCTTTAAACAGATGGCACCCAGTTTGTCTGACTGCGTGTCTTTTTCTGGGTCTGTCTATCTGAGTGTCTACCTGTCAGGTAGCACACTTTGGTCTGATGTCAGGCTTGTCACTCATTAACCAGAGTACGGCTGGGAGCTAAACTGTCGCCTCAGCAGTGGGAATTTACCCCGCTATTGATTCAGCGTTTTATTATCTCCGCCATACAGGTCCAGACGCTCGTCCAGCTGGCATGAGTGACAGAGTATCTATGGCCTTGGACATGTAAAGGAGGTCATCCACAGCCCTCAAACACCAGGGAAAGAATTATTACATTATTACACAGGCGTCTGGCTGCATTTACTAGCCTAAATAAGCTCCTCAGGGACACAAATGCAGTGTAATGCAAAACCTGCAGCTCCTCAGCTTTCTGGAGAGGTGCTGACAATATCTTTCAATTCAGCTATACTTGATGTGTCTTCCAAATAGTAGAAACTGGAGCGGCATTAATACACTCACATGCGAAAGTCGGGGTGCCCCTGGTCAAATGACACCTTTTCTTGATTTTGTAGGCATAAATCATTTCACATCCTGAAACTGACATTACTGCTCATTTGCTGATTCACTGTGGGTGACAATAAAACCATTTTTTAAACTAAATGTTAGTTTATCTACAGTATGTGTCATTTAACCAGAGTAGTGTTCAAACGCTTGCAAGATTTGTTGCTTTTCCATTTAGCATATATGCCCAGGAACATCCACTGACATTTAATATTGTACTTTTTTCTATTTTGTTTTGCTGTGAAAAGGACATAAATGTAGTTACACCTCATTTAACAAAATTCAACACGCAATGTCTAATTACATGCAGAATTACAATCACATTGATTATTTACACGACTAAACTGAGAAAAGTAACAATTCTAGATGCACAACATTACATTACTTTACAATAGATTCATTACAGATTCATTACAGATTCATTACAGATGCTTTTATCGATTTATTTTTACATAAGCACTCAATGTAAAAGTTTTCCTCAGATTCAAATCATAACTATTCTATGCACAAATGTCAAATTTTGAATCTACACGTTCCTCCGGTTTTTGCTGGGTATGGGCAAGAAATGTAGAAAATCTGAGTTTTTTGGAAGCGTATACACCAAGGGTACCTATGAGAAGTAACTTTAGAAATGCAGTGGAAGTGATTTTGGAGTTTGTGCAGGCAGAGAGAGAGAGATTGTTAGAACAGAGGGTGAGGCGAGGCGTGAGTCGTTCATAAAGTTCACCGTGTTCTCTCTTTCTGCTGTGCTGGGAAACCTGGATACGTCACACGCCTTTATCTCCCTGAACTGATTATACCGATCATACACACACACACAGATACACACACATGCACACATACACACCATGCTCTGTAAATGCTTTCCTTCAGCTCTCTCAGGTCATACTGTGTTCATAAGTACTGGGTGATTTTTTCCCCCTGTATTCTCTATTCATTCATTTATTTGTTCTTTATTGTCTCGCATGGGGAAAAAACTGGCTTGCAGATGGTGTTTATTAATTTTTTAACAGAAAATCAATTTAAACATGCAGTTAAAAACAAGAAAGAGTGTGAGAATAAACATGTTCAAATGATATTAAAGATTTGAAGCTGAAATGTAATTTAACACTGGTCAGCTTACAATGACTTGACTGTTTATGTGCCAAAAAGAACAAAATGTAAAATATTTTCAGGCTTTTTATGGGCATATGCTACAGTATGGGGTATATTTTATGGGTATCTATGCAAGGCCAATCTGGCTGAAAAAGCACAACAAATCACGTTCTTAATTTATATTCAGTAAAGATGAATGTGACTCATGAGTTAGGAACTGTGCAGCGTTCGTGTGCAAGACATTTCCGATCAAATGCTCTTTGTCCTGCTGGTTATAATCGTCTAAAAAATTTACGTACTCTTGTTCCTTATCATCGACACTTCATATCTTCCACAACCTCTCCTTTAAGACACTTTAAGCCCCCCTGACTCCCTTCCTCGCTTTTTTGGACCAGCAAGACCATTCTGCTAATAAGCAGATTATGAATGAATGGTAAACTAAGCTGAAGTAAAAATATGACCTCCGATTGCAGAAGCAAGGAGGAAATGAACGGATTTAGATAGTGTCTCTTCTCATTTTCCTCAGACATGTAAAGGCCTCATCCAGTCAGGGGTCGCTTGCATCAGGATGGTTGTCTCTCAAGAGCTCTGTCTTACACATCCCAAAACAATGTTTCTCAATCTTTTGTGCTGGAGCAGCCCTACACTTTAGAGTTTTCCAGCTTTAACACACCTGATTCAGTTCGTCAGCTAATTATCTTATCCATGCTCCTACCACAAACGCCTTCTTTCACTGTTCTGCGTTCTTTTACAGTTCATTGTGAGGTCGGACAAGCTTCACTGAATGCTGGCAAAAAGCACAGGCAGCCTAATAAGAAATTATAACTCAGATGCAAGTGAGAATTTGCACTCTTTCGATATGAAATCTATAAACCCGGCAGGTCAGGGGTAATATAGGCCTGGCAGTAACCAGTACTGCATTAAAGTACTGTAATGAGAGAAAACAACTATCCAAGCACTTTTGTTATTTAATATGACTTTAGTTCATAAGCCCAATTCAGGTTTACATACACAATGACCATTCATTGTGTATTCTTAAGCATAAAGAAAGATTGAGGCAAGCATGGTGTAAACGCAGGATCCAAAAGGTAACAAAAACAAGTAACAAAAACAAAGAGCAGAGTGACAAGACGTTTGAACATGTTTTGACACGGACTGAAACACGGGTATTTATACTAATTATGGAAATGAGCACCTGGGCAGGGGCGGAGACAGGAACCAGACACACAAACAGGATAACGAGGGGGCGGAGCTAAGACCAAAACATGCTCACATGGAACAGACACATAAACAAAGACACACTGAGAATGTAAACAACAACAGAGACAAGAAAACAGAAAGAAGACAGAACATTACAATAAAACAAAAGGTTTAGAGGTTTAGAGATGTCACAAATTAATAACATCAGTACTTTGTTGCAAAAGCATCGTTAGTTTTTGTGGCTATTAACTTTTTGCAGCATTGTGGTCCAATTTTGGCTAAACCATCTTTAATCTTTACGTCATGTTGGTAAATCCATCATTTCTTGCTGCGCTTTGTTTGGCTGGTCAGTAGTCGTAGGTTGTAGCAGCACACACACTGCGAGATGGTCGTCCTAAATTTTTGACCTTGTCAGAAAATAATCGCAGACCCTCTTTGTTCGCTGTCTTTTTAATCCTCTCCCATAGTACGATGCAGGACTACTGTTTAGGAGCTACGATCAAAGAATTCAACACAACTGTTTCAGGATCAGCATCTTTTGTCTGGGAATAGACCAAAGTCGTACAGTGAATTCCGGCCGGGTATTAGCAAATATCTCTTGATGCATTGCTTCATTCAAGCTTCCTTTGGTGATGTTTAATGTCCCAGTGCTGTTTGTAGAGAAGCGGCCCAATATCCCAATGCTCCTGCCACTGTACTCCACTGTGGGATTAACGCACTGAGGGTCATACATGCAACCCGTCACCAAACACAAATTGAATTATGAAGTGATGAGAACGAGCTCAGTGACCAGAACACATCATTCCAAAATCAAATGCTCGTGTTGAAATTTTATCTCTGTGATCTCTGTGCTTCTTTTCAAGCAGAGGGGTTTGGTGTGTTAACAGATAACGCTGTATTGCGGTTCACTGCTTATTGTTCACTGTTGATGCCATTCTTTCAAGTGACTCTTGGTTTCTCTCTCCCGTGGGGAGTATAAGTGAAAACACGCTAATGGCAAAATGAGCACTTACAAAGTACCATTTAAAGCATAGTGATCACAGCACAGCACACAGTGTGAACAGTGTGAAATTCTTTCTTTGTATTGAATTCATTCACTAAGTGAATCAGCAGGCAGCCACTAACGAGGGGCACCCGGGGATCAGTGTGTGGGGACGGCATCTTACTCAAGGGAATCTCATTGGTGTCACTAGCAGTCCAGGGATTTGAACCCACAACTTTCTGTTCTAAGGGCAATCTCCCTAACCACTAGGCTGCCCCAAAGATAGTTTTTATTGGATTTATTTGGATTTATGTATCTGTGTCTCTGTGAGTCTGTGCATAAGCAGTTTCCTCTGGGATCTATACAGTTTTCTGATTCTGATAAGCTGTTGACCTTTGTTCCACTAAAACAGTATGTATTTGCCATGTATTTCTACTGATGGTGGGCTTCTATGGACTGCGCTTCCAGTGACTTCCAACTTCAAGTCTATTCTGTGTATCGATATTATTATATATTCAGTGCCATTGTTCCATTGAAGGAAAAAGCACCCCAGACCATAATGGAGCCTCCTCCACTGTGCCATGTAGAAAACATCTCCTCGTCATGCCAGGAACATTGGAAACCATCAGGACCGTCCAGGTAGACATGTTTTGTTCTTTAAGCCCTTCTTTTGCAGATGCCGTCTTATGGTTATTGGGCTGCAGTTAGCATCAGTAAGGGCTTTAATTTGGGTCGAAGATCAGCCTGTATCCTAATGGACAGCCAGTCGGATCCTCTCGCTCAACGCAAGTGAATTTTTTTGGGGTCAACCACTTGACTTTTTGGTCCCATGACCCTCAGGATCTTTTAAGAAGTTTAAAATGACTTTCTTACTGCGTCCAACCTCGGCAGGGATGGCGCCTTGTGAGAGGCCTTGCTTGTGCAGCTTAACGCTCCAGCCACGCTCAGAAAACCTTTTTGCTTTTGCCATCAGGAGGTCATGACAATGTGAATGCCTGATAGAAAATGACATGGAATCCAGATTTTTGCACAGATTCTCCCTTTTAAAGGCTGTGGTCCTAAACTTTTGATCAGCTGATGAACAGCCTGTTTGAGATCTAATGCAATTTTAAATAAATTGCTTACTCTCTAGTTTTTGTCTCTTGGTCCTGTTTCTTCTTTTTGGATTTTGAAGCTCTACTCACAAGCTGTTTATGAACTATCAGTGCGAAATGCAAATGCTTGTCATTTTCCCCCCGGTTTTAAGATTGTACACCTTTTTACAGAATCCACGTCCTTAACACCAGTGAAAGTGTTTCTTTCTTTCTTTCTTTTCTTCCATCCATTCAATCTGTGACTGTGGTTCCAGCCTGTATGGCGACCGGGCTGAAGGAAGGAAAGGAGGGAGAAAGAAAGAGTGAGATATACACTAAACACATGAAAAAGGCAGAAAACAGAGGCCTTATCCAGCCCTATATGTTCGACCCCGAGTTGGACACAGAGCAAGATAAACACAACACTTCATGTGTGACTTGCCTCCGCCTGTAGCCACAGCACTCAGCGTCTTATACGTGCTTGTAAAACCAGCAGACAAAAATGGCGGATCTTCAACTAATCTGGTGGGAGGGGACTTTATATATGAGGGGTGGCTCTATGCAAATTTCATTTTTGCATAGACATCACAATAAGATGAATCCAAACGGCTCATTTTGAACGGGACTGACACTGTCAATAATAAAGCTGGTGAGATCTCTTCCTGTGAGAGTGATTTTGTGCTAAGAACATGTTTTGTAGCCCATAGACCTATAACTTTTTTTTAAAAGTGAGTTTTGCATAATATATCTTCTTTAAATCATCTTTTCTCTACATAGTATATATGGTGAATTCTGGTTCTTGACTACTTTCCCCAAAAGACGCATTATCATAAATTGATGGAGAAATTCTGTCTCAACTCGTCTTTCAGTTTATAATTCAAAAGGACTGTTGGTAAGGATTCTTAAACTCCATGCCTCTTTGACCTAAATCTCCCAAAGCCCCAAGTACGAATTGCTGAAAGCAGCAGGAAAGTTTGTTGAGCAGTGTTAAAATCTGCAATCTTATGAACGATACAATATGCGCCTGAAATTCTCCAGCTACAGATTAAGCCGGAGGTAAAGCCGTGTTAATGCTTTAGCAGGTTTTGCTTGTACCGTACTCAACTTTTTTCTCTTTTGGTCCGAAAGCACTGAGACCTCTTCTACTGGAGAACCTATATGGACAAAAGTATTAGGAAACATCGGTCTTTCAGGGTTTGTTCTAGGCCCCTTAATTCCAGTGAAGGACAACCTTAGCGCTTCCGCAGACCAAGACGTTTTGGACAACACCATGCTTCCAACTTTGTGGACCCAGTGTGGGGAAGAGCCTTTTCTATTCCAGCATTACTGAGTCCCAGTGCACAAGGGAGCTCCATAAAGACATGGCTGGAGGAGTTCAGTGTGGAAGAACTTGACCGTAAGAGTGGAAGTTGTTATAGCTGTTACAGGAGAGACCAACACTATATAATCTGTGTATTTTTGGTGTAATGGTCAGGCATCCCAATACTTTTGACCATATAGTGTATCTGTGACATTGCAAAGCGAGAGGCTGACATAGACTATATTTGAGAAATCTTGACCTAGAACTCAGCCAACAATCATGTTCCATTTAACAAAAGAGCTCTGTGTTAATCACTATTCAATAGAAGTGTGACCAGCTCACGCCTGTTTGCAGCCTTTGGAGATAACGGTGACTATATAGCATGTGCTAAAGGCCTTGCGGTAGCTCTGTTTAACCAGTACCATACCTCCCTTTTTAATTTAGAAAAGAAAGGCTCTTTAAACACAGCAAGTACTACCAGTAAAAAAAAAACCTTCTTGCCATAAAACTATTGTCATCATGTCATTTTTCTTCCCATCTTGAAGAAATAAACAAAATGCCCAGCTCACCTATTCAACATTATTATGTCGGCCAATATTGACTGTATTGGTGGATGACGCACACAGCAAGCAAACAGCACGCTGTGAAGATAACCGGAGCCACTAATAACGTGCAGTTAAGAAAGCATTTGGATTAAAATACTGGTTATTGTTGGGGGAGGGGTTCCAACAAAATTGATGTAACCAAACCCTAGTTTGTGTTTGTAATGGGAGTCTAGCAGACGGGAAACAGTCCGGTACAACATCACATTTCTTGGGACAATAAACACACACGACATGTTAACATTTTATATTCAATTTTAATTTACAATGCACAATAACCCCATCTTGTAGAAAAAAAAGAATAAGCAAGTTGCCCAGCAACATTCATACTTCAGCAAAATATGCCAACCAAATATTTGTGAAACAATGACAGTTATTCCATTTGTGTTTACTCTGAAAGCAATGTATTATGTTAATTTCATTCTAACCACCCTAAATATGCTCCCATTGGGGGAAAAAAAAAAAGCATAATCTTCCTCTACTGAGTAGTGCATATTTCCCCATACAGTGCTAACCATGCATTAACTTTCATGCTAATTCTCAAACTTTTTTTAAACCTAAGTTATAGAAAATGAAACATACAAAAGAATTGGAGAAAAAAAAGATGCTTTACAGGTCACACTTGTCTACTTTATTATTTTTTAAATCAGGTTTACTTAGAAACTAAAGGCTCTGTCTGGTGAGGCTCTTGCATGTAGCCTGAGGTACAAAATGTCTACAAAGGCTATAAAGAGTGTGTCTTTCTAAGAAAAACTAAGTGGGGAACTGACCTTCTGCCAGAATCAGGTGCAGAAAAACACATCCAGTAAGTGAAATACTGAGAGCTACTTGGAGTGATAAATATCAAGTGAAATATTAGGGTGAAGGGCTACTTCACTTTTACTTACTCATTGCAGCAATGTGCTATTACAGCTCTATGCTGAAGATTCCTTGGAAGCTAGTTAGTCAGTGAAAATTATTACCAGTGTCTGAGCCTTCTTTATGAATATGACACACACACACACACAGATGCAAAAACAATGCTGAAATGATGAAATCGGTTTGAGTTGTTTTAGCAACCAACACCCCAGACACAAGACCATCCCGTCTCTTGCTCCCCTCACCGCCCGTCTACATCTCCACTAGTTTTGTAAGAAGTGTTTGCGGCTTAACTGCAATTTAACGGCTTTTTGTTAATGCCAGCACTGTCTGGCGTTCGGTCTGATGCAATAAGGGCTTAGACTGTCCAGGGTGTCTGGCTGCTCCGTTCGGGGACGGACGCAGCACATCTGTTAGGGACCTTCCGTCAACGCATGATTTAGCAAAGTGTCCAAGGGCCAACAACAGTAACTACTGTTGAACAGCAGGAAATCTTTGATAAAGCTTCTTTCCTTACAACTCCTTTTGAAATCATGGAAAAACCATGATGTAATACAGTCATGTATGCTGCGTTTCTTCTGAACATTTCCATTGGGCCACTTTAACCCTTAGAACTCAAGGGTCATTCATTTCTTGGGATGACGCCATCAATTACATTGGTAATCGAGTAACCTAGCAATGATATGGGCGATTAATCAATCAATTTTTAACAGCAAACGTTCAATTCGAACAAAATTTGTAAGTACACCGACAACACAGATCCTGCTGGTGTGGGTTTCCTCTCTTTCAGTGATTCACACATATAGCTAGTGATTAAGGAACCCATTTAGACTGCTATTATAATCGGCAGATTCTTATTTATTGTTATAACTGCAAGGGAATCATTAAATCGATTACTCAAGAACAAATTTCTAATCAATGAATATAGTAATGCCCATTTTTTAAAATTTCCTTTTGCTATACTATTCAATTGTAATTTCACCAATTATATTGCAAATTACATAATTTATACATTCAGATTAAATGTTTTAGGTACTCAGTGTGTTCTTACTTTTTTCTGTTTTGATGGCAGGAAATCATTTAAAAAAAAACTGCATTTTTCTTTCTGCAATTCAACACCATATGTATGATGTTTTTTCCACATTTCAATCCTAATATCCACTCTTCTACTGTCAAGACGAATGTGGTAATAAACTAAAAACTAAGAATGTGCAGTTTAAAAAAAAATTCTTAGTTTGTTTCAATTGTACTTCAAATAAGTAAAATGGTTTTGTTTTAGAAATAGCCAGTGATAACTGACTTCGAAGAGTTAAAGGTTCCTTAAGGTGAGGCATAACGGTTTCATTTAGTCACATGCTAAACTGCCGACTAAGCCCAATGTAACTTGTGAATTTCTACATACTCAGAATTTTTTTACTTGACATCTGAACATTTATATATTACACCAAGAGCTCAGTGTTAGTCTTACTATAGCTGTACGAAAGCCCTTCCATTGGCCTAAACATTTTAGATGAATATCTGTCTCCCAGAAAACTTATGCTTGAGCCAGTCTGGTCATTCTTTTTCCTGGTCTGTGATTTTTGGCATTCAGAACAATTCATGCAAACATGTTTGTGGCATTTCTTATGAATCTGTCAGACTGCCAAAGACAGATCAAGAGCCGGGCCTGCAGCAATACTTTTGTAAAGCTGCTTCAAAAAACAAAAAACATTGGTTGGTGACTCATTCCTATGTTGGCAACTGATTTACTATGATCCTTTAACTAACTATCAAACAGAAAAATCCTTCCCCAAGGCATTTTTAAGCATTGTTAATGCTTCTCGACATTCACTCCATCCTTATTTACACACCACATCAGAATGCAAACAGAGTCCGAGTGTATAAAAGACAACAAAGTAGTGACAGATCATACACAACTTGAGAACAGAAAGCAACGCCCAATTCCAATCTAAATAAAATAAAGCCCCTGATCTTTTCCACATGGAAATCCATGCTGCAGGGATTAACCAACTTGTTTTTTGTTCAAATGCAACAGTGTTAAATGGTCATTAATTTAGTTTATATATATCCACACTGAAGACTGAAAAAGAATTATTTAAATTATTTAACGCTGCCTCATTTGTTAAAAAATCTAGAGGGCTACAGCTTGTATTTCCCTCATAAGTGGAAGAAAAGTTGGCTTTCTCTGTAACTGGAAAAGGACTAAAAAACCAGTCTGTTAAATTTAGCAGGTACTGGAGTTAGGCCCACTCCAAACAAACTCCAGGGTTAATCAAGATGGCTGCTGCGTGGTGCACAGTATAGAAATGGTGCTCGTATTCAGTGATTCTCACTGGCTGCTGTTGTTGTTGCCACTGTTGTTATTGTTGTTGTTGTTGTTGTTGTTGTTGTTGTTGCAGAGGTCTCCGGGGGTTACTGCTGCGGAGGGTGGCTGCACGTTGTCTGCCAGGTTGTGGGCGTGCTCCAGGAACAGGTCCTTGAGAACACTCAGTTCTTTGCTGAGGAGCTTGATCTTGGCCTCCAGTCTCTCGTTCTCCTCCTTAAGCTCGTTGACACGCTGCTGCGTGTCCTGCGCCTTCTGCTTGCTGCGCATGCGGCTCTTCTTCACTGCCAAGTTGTTGCGCTCCCGTCGCTGCCGGTACTCATCGCTGTCTTTGTCTGGAATCTGTTTCTTCATCTTGCTGGGGGGTGTGGCCTTGCCTCCTCCTCCTCCGGGACTGACTGGAACTAACTGGGGGACCTGAGGCGGAGGGAACTCACTTCAGTACATTTGAAGAAAAAAAAAATCATTTGATCAAGCACTTGAGCTATCATTACTCTGTCCACAGACGCAACTTTTTAGAAGTAGCACTAGCTTTACACACTGCTGAGGAAAACCACATTCAAATAAGAAACCGATACAGTGTTTGTTTATTTGCAACAGTCACATGAGTTTTAGTTTAAATTGCCAGACTGCGGAGCAGTGCAGTGCGGTAGTCAAAACAAGGCATGGCAAAATGACAAAGACTAATTTGCCATCATGCTGTTATTAACTGATTGCTTCAATTAAATAAGTATAATGTATATGCCTACTATTGACCTTGTACTCAATTAGAAAAACAAAAAACTCACTCAAGCATAAATGTGTTTAAATTAACGCTGGGCAATGGTTACAAATTTTTACTTTGCAATATCAACTGAATTCAAAAGTAGTTTATTATGTACTGTTATTTGAAGTCCAATAACATTTGGAGCTTTCTAACAGCAGTGTTCCCTTTAACACAGTCACGCAGTTACA
>JBBIGB010000039.1:11739999-11750566 GCA_037577075.1 Alestopetersius hilgendorfi
TGTTCCCTGTTTATTGTGCAGCGTCCTTGAGCTCTGGAAAGGCGCTATATAAAATAAACTTATTATTATTATTATTATTATTGTTAGGAATATTATGTGAGTAAGCATCCTCATGTAAAATTCTGAATTCAGACATACAGTTTCATATTTGAACCGTTCAGTCACATGTAACATGCTCAAAAGAATCTTTGGACTAAACATAATGCAGGTACATTTTAACCCATTGCTTGCACAGCAATTGTGCACATGACCTGCCATGTTTTCTTATTTCTGACAGGTTAGACGGCTCTTAGACCAAGTGAGGTTCAAAGGAGATGGAGCTGCCCGTGTCTTACTGCAGTATCTACAGCAGGCAGAGGTGTCACAACCTATTCAAGAGGAAAAGAAACTCACTTCTGGTATGTATGTGGCTTTCATAATCACTCCTCTTGAGAAAAAAATTCTGTTTCACAGTCTCTGACCTTTGAAACCAAACCTACAAACCTCTTTTCTATATTTACGCATATACTACGCCTTTTAAAAGTAAATAAAGAGAACCTGAACAAATGTTATACTTGGCCACTTATTTATTGAGGAACTGATTCAGTATGAACCTTTGTTTTCAGTATGGATTGTGACCCCCTTAGGTAACTGCAGCTAAATGTTTAAAGTAGCTTGATCTGTCCTACACACTTTGAGGACTTTTGGCCCATCTTTTAGCCATTAATTTTTTAAGAGCCTTGGGGCTTGATGCTTGGGGCTTTAGCAAACTCCAGACAGGAAGCATTGGACATTGGAGTGATCTCTGTTGGTCAGCCACTTCTGAGGAGAGTAGCAATGGTTTTGACTGTGGATTGGTGGAGTCCAAACTGTTTAGACATGGTTTGATTAGTTTTCCCAGCCTGATAAGCGTCAAGTGCTCAGAAATCCTCTTTGTTTGTGCTATAATATATTTCCACAAAAATGATGTTCAGATCCAGGATTCCGCACCGGCCCAAATTTACCATCGGCCCGTTATGCCTGATGGCCAGTCCAGCATTGTGTCAGTGCCGCTTTAACCATCAAACATAGCCGTTTTAACGCTGTCCAGTTCTAAACGAGAACTCTGACCGTTAAAGTCATTACAGTAGATACATCACAGAGCTAAAACTACAAAGATTCTCTTTCGTTACTGTCAGCTCTGCTCTGCTTTTTTAAAAACACACCCATTTTCGGTTTATTCAGCTGCGATTGGCTATAATATTGCATACTCTGTGCTCAGATTGGCTAATTTTATACAACACAGCAGATAACCAATCTTGGCGAAAGTAGCGGGAGCCTACCAGCCAATCATGATCCAAAACCCATAAATGTATTATATCACACGAATCACACACTGATTTACTGGCAGTGTGGGTCATTAAAAAATGTATTGTTTTTGTGATGTCATGAAAACCAGTGTATTTACACATATCTGAGTCCAAACTCCGTTTTGAATGAGGCACAGTACAGGGCAGTCAGTCATTTCCAGATAGCAGGCTTTAAAGCAAAAATTTGTAATTGCCCATTGTGTGAATAAAGCTATTTAGATTTCATCTTCACATTTGACTCTTGATTTTTTCTACACCATGCACCAGAATGCCAACTTTACCAGAAGAAGCTTCGCAGCTCTGTCTCTGCTCAGTCCCACTTTCTCAGCACTTATGGCGGAACGGGAAGATTCTCCCTGGACGATATCTATACTGAGTGTCTTCTAGAACTGGTGCAAGGCAAAAGGGAGATAACGAGTCTGGGGCTGGAGGATGTTTTGGGTGAAGCTGGATCTCTTAATGAGGAAGCTGACACAGTACTTTTGTCTGGGGAGGCAGGTACTGGGAAGAGTACCTTGCTACAGAGGCTCCACTTGTTGTGGGCTCGAGGGGCCTTGCTGACAGACATTCTTCTGCTTTTCCCCTTCAGCTGTCGTAAACTGAGTGCAGAGCACAGGATACTGTCTTTGAAAGAGCTCCTGTTTCTGCACTGCTGCTGGCCAGACAGGAGTCAAGATGAGCTTTTCCAGTTTATTCTGGACCACCCTCATCTGGTCCTGTTCACATTCGATGGCCTCGATGAGTTTAAGCAGAGTTTCACAGATGAAAAACGGCATTGCTGCCCGATACAGCAAGCACCTGTACCTGTGTTGCTTTTTAACCTACTGCAGGGTAACTTGATGAAGGGGGTAAAGAAGGTGGTAACTAGCAGACCACACGCTGTGGGGCCGGCACTGAAAAAGTACCTTCGTAAGGAGGTCCTCGTGAAGGGCTTTTCTCCTGTGGGAATTGACTGCTTTGTAAGGAAACATCACAGTGATTCCACAGTAGCCTGTAGGGTTATAGAGTCCCTGCAGGCTAACACAGCCTTACTTGGGCTGTGCCATATCCCTGTCTTCTGCTGGATCGTGTCTAAGTGCTACAAGGAGTTGCTTGGATGTGGGCAGGGCATCCCTCAGACGATTACAGATGTTTACCTCATGGTCCTGCAGCATTTCTTCCAGAGAAAGGTACCTCAGGACCAAAGGGCTCTGGGAAAGGGATGGGTGCAGAAACATATAGATGTGGTGATGAGACTAGGACAGCTGGCACTGGAGGGTCTTGAGACTTCCTGCTTTGTGTTTCCAGAGACAGACCTGCAGACATATGGCATCACAGAGCAGGAGGTTGGTCTGGGCTTCCTCATACATTGTAAGGACCTCTCGGACTCCGCCGACTGCAAGCACTATGAGTTTCTACACATCACATTACAGTGTTTCTTTGCTGCTCTCCATATTGTTCTCAACAACAATGGCAACCGTTCTCTCATCCCGAAGCTCTTCCAGTCTCAGGGTAGGCAGTTTCCAAGTCTAACTCGTGGGTGCCTTGGACACTGTGTTGACCAGCCCCTGGAGACCGACCCTAATTCAGCAGAGACCCCGAACCTACAGATCACTGCAAGGTTTGTCTCAGGGCTTCTTTCCCAGCGTCATCGCAGCCTTCTGATACAGTCCTGTTCTGCTGGCACACTTGACTGGAAATCCAAGCAGGTACTGAAGTTCTTGTCCAAAGGCATGCAGAGGCACTTCAAGTCAATCCCTCGGCCTGTTGCGGGTGAGAAGAAGAGCATGCATGCCATGCCGAGCTTTGTTTGGCTCATCACTTGCATCTACGAGATGCAGGAGAATGAAATTGCAAAGGATGCTGTAGCTAGGCTGGAAGTGGAGCATCTGAAGTTAACATACTGTAATATTGGGCCAGTGGAGTGCACTGCTTTGGCCTACGTGTTGAGGCACCTTCCGAATCCAGTCGGCCTCCAGCTGGACTACAACACAGTGGGAGATGTAGGAGTGGAACAGATCCTGCCCTGTTTACACGTCTGTCACTCTCTCTAGTAAGCACTGGACTTGGTGGATAATTCTGTTTATTATAATTATCTACGTCTTAAATGCTAGGGCTGGGCGATTTGGCCTAAAATCAAAATCTTGGTTAATTGAACATCGATTATGATTAATGAATGATTATTTTATATATTTATTTATTTATTTGCCCGCATAGTTCACTGACAAGTTTTGTACAGTAAATATGCTCACACATTACAAGTGAGAGATTTTTGAATGAAGGGTGCATTACTTGATTTTAAAATAATTGAAGGAGATACACACTATCTACTATCTATATTTTTAAAGGGAAAGTAATTGAAATAATCGACCTGGAAAAATTGGATCGATTATAGGTTCTGAATGTCGATTTCCGATTACTTTTCGATTAATCGCCCAGCCCTATTAAATGCTAATTACTCTGATTCGTCTGTAATCCAGTAATTTATCATTATTTTTTTACATATAAACAAAGTCACCAGTGAATATAAATGTGTCATCTGTGTTTTTTATGAAGGGTTTATAATGGTACACATAGAAGTCATTATGTTATAGTTATTGGGGAAATAATTAAGAACATGGCTGTAAGCTGTTCTCCAAAAATGATTCCAAATCCAGTCTTGGTGATCTACCACTCAGGAGATTTTAGTTCTAACAGCACTAACAAATCTAGTAGAAGTGGGCAACCATCAGAAGTAGATTTAAGTGTATTGTACAACTATGATTCAAATGTGAATTTAGTATTATTTTATTTTCTGTTTGTAATTATTATTATAGCTTGAGGAACAATAACATATCAGATGAAGGAATACGCAAACTTGTCGAAAAAGGAGTGCACTGTGAAAGCTTCCAGAAAGTAGCGTGAGTATGACTAGTTTCACTTTCCTTTGTTTACTCCATCATTTACCAGGTATTAGGTATTAGCAGTCAAATAAGTATTGAATCTGCTTTAAGGTGACAAGGGCTTTAAGGTGTTAAAAAATGGAAAACGCTAGCACTGTGGCCCAGAGGATACCTAGTTTGACTACTGCAGGATGTTAAAACAAACAGAAAATGGATGTTAAAACGAATTGTTTTCACAGGTTATTCAACAATAAACTAACGGATGACTGTACGAAGCATCTGGCGATGTTGCTTAAGACAAAGAAGAGCTTTCTCTCATTAAGGTACCATTTGAACCATTTTAATCTGTGTTCCTTTTGGGGTCCTTGGGTTCCAAGTCTCAATGACTTTGTCTGAATAGCAAAAAAATATACATTCTGTATTAAGAACAATAACAGAGCTCCAGTACACCAGTTGGGTACACCTGAGAAGTAAGATAAAAGTGAGAAACCCAAGATTGTTGTACTACACTGTAAAATATGTCCCCTTACAGAATAATAATGTTTTTTCGCTAACTGCTCTTGCGCAGACTCGGAAACAATAACATCACCTCAAAGGGGGCCGAGCAGCTGGCCGAGGGGCTGAGGTGCAACACGTCACTGCAGTTTCTTGGGTAAGATTTACTTAAAAATCAATATTCATCAGTAAAGTATATTTTAAAAGTAATCAATCAGGACCATAATCACAAGGACATTTTGATCTATCAAAATCACATTGCAATTGACTTCAATAAACACAATTTCAACTTTTTTGGAAACATATTCAAATTCCTTGTGAATGTACCCCAACAATCTGAGCACTAAAATCATGTACATATTTTCAAACAGACTGAAGGCAAGTGCAACCTAGTGGCTGTAAGAATGAGCCAATAAACTTTTTGACAAATGTATTGTTTGAATAGACAACTTTATCATCTCTTTCTCCAGGCTGTGGGGTAATAAAATCGGAGACAAAGGCACAGAGGCTTTGGCAGATGCACTAAAGAACAACACCACCCTAATATGGTTAAGGTAGGATGGCTCTGGGTTTTTTTTTTATATATAAAGCACTTTCGTGAGGTTTGCAGAACAGTCATAGTAGGTAATTTTCTTTCTTTGTATAATGATCTTTGTATAATGATTTTCTATCCTTGAAGCCGTTAATGTGTTTTTTTCTTCTGTTATTGTATCTTTAGTCTAGTGGATAACAGTGTAGGCAATGCAGGAGCATGTGCTTTGGCTGAGCTTGTCAAGAGGAGCCCAACACTTACGGAACTGTGGTGAGTGGAGCGATGAAGACACTTTTTAAAGGAGAATTATTTTCTACCAATGAGAGTTCACTCCCTTCACTCTCCTTTTGTGTTTCTCTCTTGTTTCCTCTCGCTCAATGTCTGTTGTTTTTCACCCATTTCACTTTATCTCTCAGGCTAAACCAAAACAGTGTCGGCAGGGAGGGTGTCGAATGCCTAATCCAGGCTTTGGAAGTAAATTCCCGTGTTAAGGAAGTGTGGTAAGATATTTAAATTATTAAATTCAATGTAATTTTTTGTTTCATTTTAGGTTGAACCTGTACTACTTATGTTAATTTACTACGTTTGTCAATATTACATATATTCTACTGATCTCTATTACTTCCAATAACTGACTCCTAACCACCATTTGTGCTATTAGAAATTCACTTAACTCTAAATTATTTATCTTTAGTATTTATACCCAGCATTTATATATATATATATCAATCAAAATTTTTAAATCAGATTCACGTTAGCGAAAGCTGCACTGTACCATTAGTACATATATACTGTACTATAATACTGCTAAACCCAAATACGTCTCGTTACAAATATGTTTTCTGTGGTAGTTGTTTCAATCGAGTTCTTTGGAGTCTTTGAAAGTCAATGCATAGTTTGTTGTTCGGGTATGAATTGTTTAACCTTTAGGCTTCGCATGAAGCATCAAGTTGACTATGATTCTTATGTAGTAGATGTCACTAACTAAGAAACCTTTGCTGTTGCAGGTTGCGGGGAAACAATCTGAGTGCAGAGGAGGTGGAACAACTTAGTAAACGTGAAAGCAGACTGACCTTCTGAAGCAGAAGGGGGTGGTGGGGGTGGTTGATTAGTGGGTAGGATACTTGATTCTGGACCAAGAGGTCATGGGTTTAGATCCTACCTTCAATAAACCACCACTGGGTTCCTGAGCAAGACCCTTAACTCCAAGTTGTTCCAGGGAGACTGCCCCCTGTAGTTTGGGAACGGAAGTCGTTTTGGATAATAGGCTTCTGCTAAATGCTGTAAATGTAAATATAAATGGAAGAAAGTGTAGAATAATGACACCTTGGAGGCACCTACAGACAAACCCCTCTTGTCTACCTTACTGTATTATTGGTCCACAACAGCTGCACCTCATTCTGCGTTATCACGTGGTACTTTGCTGGATTTGTTACTAAAGCAGGGTGTACTCAAGGCACCTGATAGCTCTGTTCTCAGGTATTTAGCCTGGTTATTGCACACCAATGCATGCTTTCTGAGTTTGAGATCGAAGACAGCTCATGGAAATGTTACATAGAGCTCACACTGTATTATTGGTACTGTTAATGCTAATAACATTTATTGTGTTGTTTTATATGCAACTATATTTAAAACTTTGGGAGAACATTTTGAATGTGTTTCTTCCTTTGTATTGTTTTTTAAAGTGTGTTTCTGTATTTGTGCCCTGCGGTGGGCTGGCGCCACACCCAGGGTGAGTCCCTCCATGCCTTGCACCTGTAGACCCCGGGATTGGCTCTTGGTACCTGCGACCCCAGGAAGAATTATGCGGTTACAGAAAATGAATGAAGAAGAGAATGAATGATTGGTATTACATGTTATTTACATCCCCTTAGTCAACAATTACTACCTTGTTAGGGCATGCTCTTGATCATTTCACGTTTCCCTATAGTCTTTACAGAACCATGGAAATATTGTAATTACAAGTTCTGAACACATAAATGGTCAAACCAAATCGTATTTACTAGTGGGAAACTAGTCAAACCATGGCAATCAGTAGATGGTAAGTTGGTCATTTTTTAAATTTTGTGGAGTTGTACATAAAAAACATGCTCTGTCTTTCATAAACAAAGCTGCGTAAGTGAATGTAATTTCTGAACCACCATTCACACTTGTTTTCTTAAAGAATTAAACATTCCCAGCAACACGGGTAACTAGTTAGCTGGCTAGTCGCTGTATATTCCTTATTGTCATTCATTTGTAAAAGCCATTTCATTTAATTTCATTAGCCACAGAAACAATGTTTTCTTGAGGTTGTAATTTTTTTTCTTTAGCTGAGAAATTCCAGTGAACTTCTCAGTTAAGCACTTGAATGTGTGACAAGTTACAATTACTGAACTGGGAAGCAGGATCTTACGACAAGCATTTATAGACGGCCTTGTTCTCTGCCCTGTCCCATCATCACATGAAGTCAACAGAAAAATCACAGATTCATGTTGACATTAACACTAACCCCGTAAGGTTTGTGGGCGAAGCTAGATCATGCATTACAAGGAGAGAATATCTAAAGGAATAATGTTGGGAGGGCATTTAGTCACTTGGCTCAGTGAGGATTATAATGTCAAAAATAAAATCTTAGATTTTTTTGTATGTGTTTGGAGCTCTACCCTTTGGAGAAATGGAACTGCAACAATCACCTTCTAGGGGAGGGCTGATTGGTTTTCTATAATTAGACATTCCATACAGTGTATCGAAAAAAAAGCTAGTGGTATCGCACATATGTGGTGCACACATAGGATCACAATCTATTCCAGTTCATCCCAAATGTGTTGGTTGGGCTTGAGGTAAGGGCTCTATACGGGCCAATCAAGTTCTTCCATACTGAACTTATCCAACCTTGTCTTTATGGAGCTTTGCACACTGGGGCACAGTCATGCTGGAATAGAAAAGGTTTTCCCCAAACTGTGTCCAAACTGTCTTGCTGTGCTGATGCATTAAGATTGACCTTCACTTGAAGCCCAAACCCCAAAAAACAGGCGTGTCCCAATAGTTTTGTCCATGAAAGTGTATGGGAGCCCGCACTCACAGGCAGTGGCCCTGAATGATCCTTCGTACTGTGTCCCAATATTTTTGTCAAATTTCTTCAACCTAACTGGAAACTGGAAAACCCCAGGAGGCGGGCTCAAGCTGTTGGGCCATCATATTAACCAATCAAAGTGGAGAACGAAGCTGCTCCACAAATCAGAAACGACGACAAGTGGCCCTATAAGTTTGGTTGATGTGATAAACACTGCAAATGATTCAATTTAAATGTTAAATAAAACCTTTCTTGCTCGCCTTGGAGGGTTAAAACCGCTGTTTTCTTACAACCCATTTAGTATCAGTTCTTAAAGTTTAAAGCGAGTGGTGAAGATACATTCAGCTGGTTTATTCCGGACACTAGTTGAGGATGCTAGTTGATGTTAGCCTGTTAGCTAGCAACCCATTTGGTCGTAGCAACCGGAGAGTCGGCAGTAAGACGCGTCTTTCCTCGTTTTCCGTGTAAAAAAGGGGATTAAAAGCTCTGGTATCGACTCTCAGCATCGATTAGGGTGAGTTTTATCCTCTAAGTTCAAAAATAGGAGCTGCCACTGTGTCAGGTATCAAAAATACGTGTTTAAATAGCCTTGTTAGCCACCGGCTGCTCAGCTTGCATTGAGTTTTTGTGTATTTTTGTGAATTTGGTGTGACAGCATTCGTGTCATGGTGTGACGGACCTATTTGTGAACCCGTTTGTGATGCTTGCTGGACAGAAGTGACCCACACAACAAGACGAGACCTATCTGTATCTGATAGCCACCACTAGCATTGATTTCAGAGGGCTGAGAGTGGATTTAAGATGATGTCATCAAGTCAAGTAGGTGTTTTTTTTGTCATTTTAAACATTTACACACAATACACAGTGATACATTGTTTCTCCAGGACAATGGGGCAACACAAAGAGCAGAAATACCGCAAGTGCAGACAGGAGTGCAAGAAAACCACGAGCAACAAATCAACTGTACAATACCACTCGATCATCTCTGTCGTCTCCACACAACGCATCCATTCACTAGCTCATATACCGGTCCGGGTTACCTAATGCCTAAGAGATCCTGTGGTGATGTAGTCAGATAGTGCTAGTGTCGAGAGACAGGAGGACCTTCACCCAAATGTCAGGGTTTCAAGCCCCCCATAGAGCTCTGGATGTCTCAGTTCCTCTCTCCTCATCAATCTGTAGCATATCAGGTGGGATTAGAAGATTAGAAAGTGCCATTAAGGACATCCAAAATTGACAGCATTTGTTCTTTTTGAACTGTCTGCCCTATTGTTGGTATAAGAAGGCATTATTTTTACGTTTACGTTTAAGGCATTTAGCTGACGCTCTTATCCAGAGCGACGTACATCAGTGTACATCAAGTGTACATCATTTTTCATATCAGCAGTTCCCAACCTTGATACTGAAGGCATATTACTGTTTTTTCCTCTGCTCATTTTCACCCACAACATTCTTGGACAAACTTGTATACCTCTAAGATGTGCATAGCAGTGATATTCTCCAGGAGCAGGGTTGACTTCCACTTCCCTAGCCCAGTGTTTCCCCATCACTGGCTCTGGCGCTACACTACCCTGCACATTTGAGTATCTTTGCTTCTCCCAACACTGATCTTCACTGATTTGACTCTTTTAACAACCTGAGTTAAAGCGGTGAAAGCACTAGAATGTGCAGGCCAGGTTGAATCTAGGGAAACACTCTTTTAGACAGCTCTTTGATTGTTGTCTGCTTTATAAGCAAGTTGTTTGTTCAGACATTTTGTGACCTGAATATCCTAGACATTACACATGAATCTATTTTTAGAGATTTTCTGTACACATCTTTGTGCACCTCCTAAATACAGTAGTGATAAGGTGGATAAGGTGACATGACTAATTTTGTAAACGTGGTTGAAACACCCCAAAGAAAGGTCATTAAACAGGCTGCACTCTTTCACCGTCTTGTTCAGATATTAGTCAAACTCATGTGCCCATGGTGCATTTGCATTATCGAGCAGGAAGCCTGGAGAGTGAGTTTGTGTCTGTGAAATCCCCTGCAGCTTCACCAACACGGTCTGCAGTGCTGGGGGAAATCCGAGCGCGCACATGTTTAGTGAGTCAGTCTGTTGAGTGTGAGTGAGAAGTCCGGCCTCTTGTTCTGTAAACACATTTTATCTATGTTTACAATATTACACATATAGATATATGTGTATATATATATATATATATATATATATATATATATATATATGCACCATGGCGATATTACATGCGACAAGTAAGTAAAAATTTTTAGTGTTAATGTTTTTCTGCTTTGGATT
>JBBIGB010000039.1:11772972-11787232 GCA_037577075.1 Alestopetersius hilgendorfi
CATTATTTTTAACAGCCCTACTTTTTAGTAAATTATGTTTTAAATTCAGTTTTAAATTAATTTATACAGCTTTTGGAAAAAAAAATAAATAAGGGAGACTTTTTTATCTTTCATAGGTGCAAGTATTGATCTGAACAGCTTTGCCTTAGTTTTTAAAAACGGCTGAATATATTTATCCTAATTTCCAAATAATATTTTTTTTAAAGCATAATGTTAAAGGAAATAACAAAGCATCAAAATAAGAGAAATAATGCAGAGTTTAAAGAACTTTAATAAGTCAAAGAAAACAAATTTCTCATTCTCTCTTAAACAAAATGGCAATAATGAGCTTTGATGAACTTCTAGTAGTGTTTCCCCATCCAACTGGTCTCATTGTGAGAGGAGAGACTCGATTACAGCAGTGTTTTATACTTTTCCTCATTAAATAATATGTGATTCAGCTGATCACTAACCAGTCCTTCATAAAGCAGAATGGGGTGTTTGTGTAAGAATTTAAGAGACACTGGCATGGAATGGTTGTCACACTCATAGAATGCTGATTTAAAAAAAAAAAAAGGCA
Source organism: Alestopetersius hilgendorfi (assembly GCA_037577075.1). Taxonomy (NCBI): domain Eukaryota; kingdom Metazoa; phylum Chordata; class Actinopteri; order Characiformes; family Alestidae; genus Alestopetersius; species Alestopetersius hilgendorfi. The sequence continues at coordinate 11,773,532 of JBBIGB010000039.1, forward strand.
GTTTCTCTCTTATTTTTCCCGGAGCCGTAAATGGACACCCAATCAGATTAAAGCAGTAAAGACTGCCTATTCACATTAAGGAGTGTTGTTACTGTTGTCTGTTCTTGATTGCTGGTAAGCAAACTTTTCATTTAATCCTTCCAAAGTATCCAGTCTTCTGAAAGCAGTGGCTTGGGTGCTCTTCCCAACTTCTGAACAGTTGATTCCATTCTTTTCAATCTGAACTACATTTTCAATAAGGCACATTTGAATGAGCAGAAAACAAAACAGGTTATTTATATGCATCAGTTTGAAAAGCATTTAAAACTGAAGCATGTAGATAGAAATCAGAATTAGCATCATTTTGACAGTACAAGTTGTGCATTGCTATGATGGAGGCTAGATTGTCCTGTCTTGTGTGTTTGTAGGAAGAAGAGTGTGTAGGATGCACTGATGGCACATTTAAAGGCACACGCTACTTTACCTGCCCTCCAAAGAAAGCTCTGTTTGTTAAACTGAAATGCTGTCGACCTGATTCTCGCTTCCCTTCACAACACCACTCGCCCAATCCAATTGAACGCTGCAATTCTATAGGTAAGACACTCATGCGCACACATATCCACCTCACAATATTATATCACTTGACTTTCATTGGTCTTCCCAAAGCAGATTCTGTTTCAACTGTGTGAACGTTTCATGATGAATGGACCAAGAGTTGTTCCAAAATATAATAATTTTACAGAGATTTTAATGAAACCTCTTTATATTACATCTAAGTAAAATGTAAGAATTTTGTCTAATGCTGTAAAGTTACTGTTTACAGAAGTTAGCTTGTTTAGTTTCGCACTGATGCCAAAATGTGGGGCAGAAGGAACATTTGCTGATCTTTTGTTTTTAATTAGGAATGCAAACATTTAAAGCTTTCAGTGTCTTAAGAAAAGACAGTTGTTCCAATTTTTCAGATGAATGATACTTGAAATCATCAGATATGTTATTTTGAAAATGTGCATTTGTGTGTAAATGAAGCGTCATGTGACTGATTCTCTCACTTGCTTCTTAGAACCAATAGCATAGTAGAGAAATAGTTCAGTATGGCAGTGTAACATTATCTCTATTGCTGTAGTTTTTTTCTTTTATTGATAACTCAAAGCCTTTCATGACCAGAGATATGTGTTAATATATATATTATTTATTATCATGTATCTTATTTTACATTTATCTAAATGATCAAAATTATATTATGCTGGCCTGCAAAAAAACAAGCATATTTTGTGCACTTTTTGCAGTTTATGTAAAGAATGGGAACTCACCACAGTGCACAGTGTGAACAGTGTGAAATTCTTTCTCTGTATTTAACCCATTCACCAAGTGAAGCAGAGGCTTCCACCAATGAGGGGTGCCCGGGGAGCAGTGTGTGGTTAAATACCCTTGCTCAAGGGTACTCCAATGCTGATACTAGCACTGCTGGGATTCAAACTCACAACCTCCTGATTGTAGGGGCAACTCCCTGACCACTAGACCACCAGCTGCCTAAAAGCTTGGGCTGCCCCATATGAGGATTGAACTTTTGTTGTGTGTGTTTGTAGCATTTGGGGGTTACCTGAGTGAGGTGGTGAATGAAAACACCCCCCCTCGTACGGAGAATGATGGGCTGGAGGTGATGGTGGGTAAGAAGAAAGGCATTCAAGGCCACTACAACTCCTGCTACCTGGACTCAACACTGTTCTGGTAAACACATACGAACACAAACAGTGGAATACACTTTAAGAAGTAGCCTAAGAAGGTGCCAAGTCTAAATGAGATATAATTTCATTTAAAAGTTCGATGCATTTTCTCTGTAACGTGAATTATTTAGCCATTTGTTTTCTTCTAGGCACTTATATGTTGCTCTTTTTGACTTGTGCTTCTGCCTTTTTTCTCTTTTCTCTTGTCTTTCTCAGTCTGTTCTCGTTTAGCTCTGTGTTGGATACAGTATTACTGAGGCCAAAGTCTAAGACCGATGTAGAATACTACTTAGAAACACAGGAGCTGCTACGCACTGAGATAGTCAACCCACTGCGCATGTGAGTCTCTGTCTCTCACATACACACATACAAACACACCCCTTCTCAATCTTTAAAAAAACCCTATAAATTATATATTTATAAATGTATTACTGCTGGGCGCATTAACATTTTGTTTACTTAACACCAAACATTTATTTATTTTATAGTGCAAAGTTTTTTTTTTAATGACTTACGTTTAGTTTGTTTTTCTGTGCAAATAATATCCCACCCCCAATTATAATTGTCGACACTGAGTGTACCTTTTTTTTCTATAACGAACTAAATAAAAATGGGAATGCCTTCCAGTGTTTTTAACGCTATTAACAGAAATATTTTAACTGTAAATGTGTTAAAGGGAACACTGCTGTTAATTTGTTTAAAGTGTTTGCAAACCAAATGTTAAATGTTTCGTTCATAGAGCAGTACTTTAAAAATAAAAGTGCTCGGTGCACTACTTTTGAATTCTCTAATGAATTTTAATTAATTGCAAAAAATAATGCAATTAATCTCAATTGCAACATGCACACACATGAAAATCACATTGTAACATTCTCATATCTATGTATCTTTGGGTCTGTGTCAGACATGGTTACGTGTGTGCAACGAAGATCATGAAATTGAGAAGAATTTTAGAAAAGGTTGAGGCAGCTTCAGGTTTCACATCTGAGGAGAAAGGTGAGGTGGTCTGTTTTTTTTATTATTATTATTATTATTATTATTATTGTTATTGTTATTATTATTATTATTATTATTATTATTATTTTCCCTTTTTTGAGCTCATTTACTTAAGAGTAGTTTATTATATATTGCTACTTTTTACTGAACCTTTAATAGCCTTTAGTTATTTTCCCCTTCAAAGTCATAAAAGCGGCACAGCGTCTGCCCATCAATATCTTGAGAGAAAGATTTTTCCTGGAACATCCAGAGCCCATTTGAGGAAATCAAACCCTGAAGAAGGCCCTGTTCAGTGTAAACTTTTAGTCTGGCTAGAATGGCAGCTATTAATGTTTAAAAGTGACCAAAGTCACAGAATCATCCATTTTTTTAACCTGATTACTTTTGCATGGTTATGCTGCCCCCTACTGACAGAAAAGGCCCCAGTCAGGCAGATGTTGTAGAACGCGGAATGACCATGAATGGGATTTAGCCTTTTGTATGGTTTAGTCTTACTATCTTTTTTCTCTGCAAACAGATCCTGAAGAATTCCTCAACATACTTTTTCACCACATTTTGAGGGTCGACCCGCTTCTCAAACTACGGTGTGTGTTTTGTAGTTTGTGACATAAATGGATCTAGAAATTGACACAACAAATCACAATATGATGCATAAATTTAGGTACACCACTGTTCTGAAGTTTGGTGTTAATTTTGTCCTATTTGGTTTTGAACCAAAACATTAGAAGGTAGACCATCAAGAGTGAAAATCAAATAAATAGAATGCCTCTTATTTTAAAAGTGGTCAACAAATGCTGAGGCCAATAATATTATTTATAAATAAGAAAGCTGTAAATAGACAGTAATTTATATGATATAATCATTGAAATATTCATGAATGAATCTAATAATTTTTTATTTGTAAGGTACTATTTTGAATAGTTTATGTCACAAGAACCAACTCCTTTAAATATGTCTGTCTTTTTGATCTGCAATAGATTGTCCATTCCTAGGTCAGCCCTAATGTCTTTTTGAACTAGACAGATTACATTGCAGTGAGTAATGTGTTTGTGGCAAAAAAAAATAGGTTCTGGCAGAATGAGAGAACTGACCCAAGCAGTGAGATGTTGAATGCTTTCAAATGGTCCTTTTGAATTCTGTAAATGCTGTGCAGAGTTTTAAATACAAAATGATGTTCGATGATGGACCAAAACATGTCAGACAAAACATGAGGCAGCTGGTGGTCTAGTGGTTAGGGAGCTGGCCCATTAGAAAGTTGTTGTTTTGAATCCCAAGACTGCTAGTGGCACCACTGAGGTACCCTTGAGCAATGTACACACACTGCTACCGGGTGCTATGTTTCTGGCTGCCCGCTGCTTCATGTGGTGAATGGGTTGAATACAGAGAAAGTATTTTGTGCTGTTCACATTGTGTTATGGTGTGTTCATGTATGACATAATGATCACCTTGACTTGACCTTCATGTCAGATGAACAGAGGAAGACCTATTGTAACTTGCAGCGAAATGGCTGGTCTATTTTCAAATTAATTATTGGGTAAATTGTATCTGCTTGTGATTATAAGTAAACCTACAACATTTCATGAAGATTGGCAGTTTTCACGCATCTATTGACAATTGAATTGTGATTGACTTTTGGTGGGCATTTTGTTGAGTGAGCCAAATTTAAATGTAGGAGATGTGAGTGAATGTAGTCAAGTGTAAACTCATCAAATTTTTAAAAAATAGCTTTAACTTGAAATATTTAAATGTCTGTTTCATGACATTTGGCGTTTCTCTGGAGAATACGGTAGTCATGCAACATGTGAAATGTTAAGCTTTACTACACAATAAATGGGCTTGTGAAGCGCTACAGTTTGCACTGATGTTATTCACTAGGTAATGCTACTCCACACATGAGTCGGATAGAGCGAGGGTCATGGACATGCTAATGGCCAACTTGCCACACAAATAGTGCATTTTTACCAGAATGGTTCTCGAGCAGTTGCCCAAAAAGTACTTTGTGTTTACAGTACAATGTTTGCTTTAGCCCTACTGTTGGAAAGGACAGAAAGACAGTGGGGAGTTGTGTGTTTTGTGATGTGTTTTCATAATTGGTGTGTGTTTTTACAGCTCTGCAGGGCAAAAGGTTCAGGACTGTTACTTTTACCAAATCTTTATGGATAAAAAGGACAAAGTGCTAGTGCCTACTAGCCAGCAACTGCTGGAGTGGTCTTTTATCAACAGTGACCTCAAATTTGCTGAGGTGAACACACACACACACACACACACACACACACATACACACACACACACACACACATATATTTATAAATAGTGCTAGAGTAATGACACATGCTGTACCGACATCTAAACATCCCTCTTCTCCTCGTTTCTTCATGGTCCAGGCTCCGTCCTGCCTGATTATCCAAATGCCTCGATTTGGGAAAGAGTTTAAAATGTTCAATAAGATTTTCCCTTCGCTGGAGCTGGACATCACAGATCTCCTGGAAGACAGTGAGTTACTTACTTTTAGCTATGCTTTATATTGCACACAAATTAAGATATTAAAGTTTTGATTTCATCCAGATAGCACTGATTTACCATAACCAGTTATTGCCCTTTTGATATCCCCCTTACTTAATACCTTCAAAACAATCATGTTTTAATGGTGTGGAGCAGTGACTTTGTAAAGCTAGATTTGCTTTATTGAGACTAACATCAGTCTAATATGGCCTTACTTAGGAAAAAGAGATGCTAAATGCTGGTGTTGCAGGCTCTTTGTGTATATGTACAAAACTAACAATTGAGTCTTGAGATTTCTGATCATGCGTGTGCGTGTGTGTGTGTGTGTGTGGTGTTTCAGCACCCAGAGAGTGCCGTATCTGTGGGGGTTTGGCCCTTTACGAGTGCAGGGAGTGTTATGAAGATGCTGACATCACAGCTGGGAAGATTAAACAGTTCTGTGAAAAGTGCAATACGCAGGTATCTCACTCACACACACACACACGCCCCACCAGCCCAGCTCCACTACAAAGTCACGCTGCTGTTGCATGTTTTTGTGATTTTGTTCTGTCTGCAGTACATGTAAACACTAGATGGAGACATACAGCAAGTGATATTTTTGTAAGACCAATTCAGGCCCGACCGTTTTTTGTGCAAGTCATTGTACTACAGTTTGTATAACTGAGTTCACATCTCTACTGAAATCTATTGTCTGTTACTCTGCATGTGCTTCTGATCTTAAAGGACAATACAACACTGGCCTGAAGAATCACTTAGAAATCAGAAGACATTTTGTACATAATACAAATCAGAAAAACTCTTTTTCTGTACTGCTCACATCCAACTTTTTTTTTTTATTCAAGAGATGAGGCATTTTGTGTTTGTTTATTCACCAAAAATTGTAATTGCATAAGAGTGAGATTTAAACCGCCTTGAGTGTGTGGACAGATCACTGTACATTGTATATAAATCTAAATTTAAAAAGCTGTTCTTCTTTTATATGTGTGTTGGTACAAATTTTGTGTGTTTCATTTCAGAATATGCATGTATGCTGTTTGTGTGTGCGCAGGTGCATCTGCACCCAAGACGTAAGACCCATCGGTACGGGAAGCTATCAGTGCCTAAAGAGCTGCAGGAGGGTATCTGGCGGCAGGGTTCCTTCCCCCACCAGCAGATGGAGCTGTTTGCTGTGCTCTGCATCGAGACCAGCCACTACGTCGCCTTCGTCAAATACGGAGCTGCCGACTGTGCCTGGCTCTTCTTTGACAGCATGGCCGACCGAGACGGTATTTGTTTTCTTTTTTTGTGATTTAAAATAAAACTAAAGGTATAGCAAATATCTGGAAGCCCCTTGTCTATCATTATGCGTAACAACCATGTGCAGAATATTTTTTTTTTTGGCTCTTTGGCATTTAATTTAAGACTAAGGGGCAGCTGGGTGGCCTAGTGGTTAGGGTATTGCCCCTGCAATCAGAAGGTTGTGGGTTAGAATCCCAACAATGCTAGTGTCATCACTGAGGTTCCCTTGAGCAGGGTACCGTCCCCACACACTGCTCTCTGCGTGAGAAAAAAAAATTCACATTGTTCACACTGTCTGCTGTGCTGTGGTGTGTTCACATGTGACTCTAAGGGGGCGCTTTACTTTATTATCTTGTCAAGAAATGTCCATTTGCCCTACTCGATCAACCAAGACTTGCTTGGAGCACAAATTGTTCTTTTGTTTAGAATTGGAACTACAAAGCTAATGTTTATTACAAACAATAGAAGTCAATAGTCTCCCAAATAGTCTACAGTAATTATGCTGTTCTAAGTCACACTGACAAGCCAGCATGGCCTTAATAAAGATCTGGATGCAGTTTGAACAGGTTTGGCTATGTTTATGGAAAGATTTGGGTGACTTGTAGTTCTGTTGTTTGTTAGGTAAGTTAGACTCCTAGTTGTAGTGCTGAACTGAAGAAGCAAAATTAAGATACCAAACATATTTTGGCTGATTGGTTGTATCTGGGGTAAATATAAAATTGTTTAAATTGTATTTCTTGTCAAAGAACATGCATGTACACTGATGATTTAAGAGTGAGATTTGATCTGTCTTTGTGCATCTTGTTTGTCTGAACAGGTGGCCAGAATGGTTTTAACATCCCACAGGTATCCCCGTGTCCTGAAGTGGGGGCGTATCTGAAGATGACTCCAGAAGAGCTGCACGCTCTGGACCCCAAAAACATCCAGGGCTACGCTCGCCGCCTTCTCTGTGATGCTTACATGTGCATGTACCAGAGCCCCACCATGAGCCTCTACAAATAGAGAAAGAGAAAGACAAATAGGAAGAGTGATGCAAAGCGAGAGAGAGAGACAGAGGTGAACGTACAGAAGAGCTGAAGAGATGAAAAAAGACAAGACTCAGCGGAAGAATGGAGAGAAAGAACGACGTGAGCACATCACAGAAAATGCCTACTCTCTCGAGACATTGCAAAGAACCAACACTCCCTAACCTGTCCTATCACTATGCCTGAATCGCTCTGTATATTTTGTCATAGGGTATGAACAGGACAAGGCGGAAGGAAAAAGCTCATTTGCACTGTTTGTGTGTGTGTGTGTGTTTGGGTGTATTATATATATATATATTTGTGTGTGTGTGTTCGAGAGCTATTGTCCTCTGTGTTGCAGGCTGTGGACGAACACCAACCCGACACAAAAGTTTGTTTTATCGCCCAGTACAGAATGAAGAAACTGCTATAATGAATACTCATCTGAAACAGAACTGTAACAGGTGATCTATAGCACATCTATACCAGCAATGAGATGGATGGACATCGCTCTCTCTCCCCTATACAAGTGGACTCAACCATAAGTCCTTACCCTTCATCCCCTGTACCTGGAAACCCATCTATAGACGCATCAAATGCACGGCAAATCTGTTGTCTGTAGTTTATGATACCTAGTGTCTCTGCTACTGGTTTCAGCCTTCATATTTTGCTGTGATGTCTTTTGTCTTGTGTACCAACTTACAGGGCGGTATTGGTGTGTGAAAGCTTGAAGGAGACACTTGGCTTGAGTCCCATACGGAATGGAACTGAGACACTGTCATAAAGCACACAAGTATTTTTGCATACAGTTTGGTAACCATTTGGGATTTTTCAGCCCAGAGAAGTGAATGCTTTCCCCATTGGGCTTGGCCTATAAGAAATCAGTAATCAGTAAACATCAATAAACAGGTATATTGGCTTTACCTGCTTTTGATAGAAGTATATATTCATGTAATGTGCTCGAAATTGATGCTTATTATAATACCAGCTAAATTTTTCGCTCCATAAATATATCTCTATATGTGAGAGCAGTGTGTTGTATGGCATGAAAAAAAAAACACATTTTGGGTTAATATCAGAAATGGTGCACATTCAAACCTTGAGAGAATTGTAGTTATATCATAAATCAGCCTTGGGTCATTTGGTTCATTGAGAAAAGCTAATGCTTTTGCAAATCCTGCCATCCACACAAAATTCAGCTACATATTTTTCTTGGTAATAGTGTTTTGAGGAGTAGCAAGTGGTCACACCTATGTTAAGCACATAGCACACCATTTATACTACTGCGATTGTGTGTTTTCTCCCAAGCGAAAACAAATTGGGTTTTTACATTTAAATCAGGAGTACTTTTGGGTCTAGGGTTGGGCAATATGACCAAAGTAGCACAATACTTTACGAAAATATGATGGTGAGCTTAAATAAAAAAAAAATGTGATGTGTTAAAATGTCTCGATCCTAGCAGGCACTAATTGTATTTTATACACTTGTTTGGCTCTAGATTAATAAATGTTATGCATTACTTCTTTTATTCCTTGCTGCCATCTAACAAACTAAGCCTAAAAAATGAAATGACTAGAAAAAAAATGGATGGATTTTTCCCCATCTATGTGGTCTTCATTCTGATTCATTCGACAAGATAGCAATTTTGACTTTTGACAATTGTTACCATGGACAACACAAATTAAAATTTGCCCATAGCAGGGATACAAATTAAAATTTATATTGAAACATTTTTTCTGAAACGCATTGACATTGCAACTTGATGTGCATTACTGAGATCATGTAAATTGGAATGCAATTATTGTGATACTGATGTATTGTCATACTGCCCAGCCCTAGAGGTGTTAAAGATTTCATGTTTTTAAAGTGTTGATCTAAGGTCAGTTTTTGCCTTTCATAATTTATTTATGAAGTAGGATGACTAGGAGTGCCTGTCCCAGACTGGCTAACTCCTTTCCATGCACATGCACAAATTTCTTAAACTATACTGGGCGAAAAACGTACCCTAGATTAACACTTGCAGCCTAATGTTTCCAGACAGATCTTCATTTGAACTGTGGCTCCTGAATTCAGTATCAGTACTGAGACAGCAGAGCAATCTAATCTTGGCATAACACATTATTCAAGTGAACATTTGAAGTGGCCGCACAGGCCAGGCACTGCTGGACAGCATGGTTGAAGCCAGTGACCTGTATAGACTGGCGATGGAGCTTTTATGTTGTTCAGGGAGAATGGGCTGTAACTGGTGTACCTGTTCAAATCGAGCCCATGTCCAGTTTCTTCTATTTGTGCTGTTCTTGTAAATGTTAACTAAATTAAAATCTCATTTTGAAAAGATTTTTCAAAGGATTTTTTAATGTGTGGATGTTATGTTAAGGACAAAAGTATTGGGACACCCCACCAGGGGCCTCAATATGGAGTTGGTCCCCCTTTTCAGCTATAACAGCTTCCAGGCTGTTTTATGCAGGCACTGATGTTGGACCAGAAGGTCTGGATCACAATTTTGGATCCAGTTCATCCCAAAGTGTTGGATTCTGTACGGACCAATACAATTCTTCCACACCGAACTCATCCAGCATGTCTTTATGCACTGGAACACAGTCATACTGGAATAGAAAAACTTCTTCCCTAAACTGCGTCCACAAAGTTGGCAGCATGGTGCTGTCCAAAATGTCTTGGTCTGCTGATGCATTAGGATTGCCCTTCACTGGAAATGGTATGTCCGAGGCATAGTTTGTTTCCCATTCCAGCACCAACAGGACAGATGTGTGGATTTTTCCCCCCAATCCAATATCATGGAAAGTCACGTGACCCTTTTTGAAAGTGAACATTTTCGTAGAGATTGAACGTCCATTGACTTGCCAGTTTATTCAGTACACCCCATCTTCACATGCATTGCATGTTCCAGAAAGCCGAGAATTATTTGCTGACAAATCAGGCAGATAAAGATTAGAAAGTTAAATAAGTAAACGTGGAATGCCAGTTCTAAGATATTCCAATTGACTGTCATACTTGACTTTTTGCACGCAGCCACTTCAATGGTTGATGTAAAAAGCCAAAAACAACACAAACTCAAAACTTGTGAGGTTCATATCAGGCTTAGACAGGAGGAGCTTGGGCCATAATTTGGTTTGGCCTAATTAAAGCTATAGTACCTTTAGCCCCAGTTTCATTCAACCATGTTTATGAAATCAGCCTGTTTACTTTGGGAATGTCAGTTTTCTTCGGGCCGATCACAGCTGCCCAGGGAGATTTCCACAAACAAGACCAGAATCAAAATGTAAATATCAGCTACTGTAAGCAGTAGCTTTGGATCTATTTCATCAAGGTCAAATAAACTAGGGGTTTACTGTAGAGACACAACATATTGTTGCTCTAGGACTGTAGTGTAACACAAAGAACAAGAAGACTTTAGGACAGGACTACACAGCACAATAAAAAAGTGCTTGACTTGGAAACACAAGAGCACATAATGCAGTAGAAACAGTGACCCCGAATAAAAGCAGTGTCAATCTGACATTATCCATACCATATTGGATCAGAGCACTGCCGACTGCTGTTGCATTATTATTATTAATAATAGTAATGTACATTAACACATTTTTCAAGGTCATTTTACAAAACAAGAAACAATGTTAAACAGACCGCAGTAGAAAAACACATTAACAGACCAAAATGCAACATGGATTACAGTCGCAGGAAAGAACAAATAGAGAACAGAATCAAGAGTTAGGAGAAGAGGCAAAGCACTGTAAGAAAAGATGCAATTCATTGGGGTTTTGAAAGACGCAAGAGAGGAAGCCTTGTAAATATTCCGAAAGAGGGAATTCTATAGTTTGGGATTCACAACACTGAAAGGTCTACCACCCTTTGAATGTACAGTTAGTACTGTGTAATCACTATACACTTATACATGTGTACACATATAGCATATATACACTGTTTTACAGTAATTGAAAAGAATTTTCCTTCTTTTTATTGCTGCATAGTTAAAAATAGAAAAACAGCCACACTACAATGTTGTATACAGCAAACCCCGCTACCGGGCCGTGGGTCATGTGGTAACGGTCCGCGGGCCGCACAGAAAAATAAACATGGATGTTACCCATGTTATGTTGTTGGCTCGTTGTTATGAAAATGCTGTTAATAAAGCTGTGAGTACACATTGAATTTACGTTTATTAGTATATTTTAAAGATACCCCCATTATTATATTTTTAAAATATCCCCATTTTTATGCGTATCATTGATTTGTATAAATTCGTATATGTATATTTATCTGCCGCCCCTTAAAGGCCGGGCCGTGAACATAGTTTCAGATATTAAACCGGTTCGTGACCAAATAAAGTTTGGAGACCACTGGTATACAGTACATAATTGAGCTATAAAAGTGGCTGCCCACTACTTCACTTGGTGAATAGGTTAAATACAGAGAAGAATCTCACACTGTGTGCTGTGGTATGTTCACATATGTCAAATAGACACTTTACACTTAATGCATTTTCCATGCTTTTTAGTGCTGAAGTAACTTCTGAAGTACTATAATGGTATTGGATTATGACGCCCAGCCCTGTTCTAGAGTAGCTTATAAACTGTGTAAGTCTTGAAAGGCAGTGTTTTTGCACTGTCCTTTTATTCACCTCACCTTTGAGGTCGATGTTCCAGCATGTCCATTGCTGCCAGTGGCGTCGCAGCTGTGTTTGTGTGTGACACGTTACTCACACCTGTCATCGAGGTTCATGTCGCATTAACATGGTGTCACAGTCAGGGCAGGACGACAGTTCAAGCACACAAGACCGGACATCTGGGACAAATCTGTCCTGCAGCCATAGACACCTTTACCGATCCCGGGTTATGTTGTGGTGTTTAAGTGTTTGCTTGTTGATTTGTTTGCTTGCCCCTGCCCCTGAGCCTGAATTCCTTTGACTCTCAATAGCAGAGAGGTTGTCACTTTCAGAATATGTTCAGGGAACATGTGCCTCTTAGCAACCCCTCCACACACACACACACACACACACACACACACACACCTTGGCCTATTAAAAGTTGCTGCCACTTGTACCTATCCAGGCTTGCTGACTGCACAAGTGTCACATGAGTATTTTGTCAGCGTAGCAGCTGGCATACAATGCCCTCTTGTAGCTTTATGCCACAGCATATGCCCACCGCTCGATACGTGCTAATTTAGCTCCACACTGGTACCTATAGCAACAGATGGAGTGCTGCATTGTCATTCTCACCCCCAACCTGAGGCCTCCGGGGGACAGACGTGAAATAAAATCAAAGCACATGGATCGCTCCCTTTCTTCCTCTCGCAGGGTCATGTTTATGGTGAACAGAGAGTCTCCCATAATACAGAGCCTCCAGGAATGTACTCTGGTCTGGAGGTCCCCATGAGCATCTATTAGCTATTAGCTTTATGTTATTAACTAGTTATTAACTATTATAAGCTATTAACTAGTATATATATATATAACTGCTGTTAAAAATATCGCGTTAACTATTTGCATTAATTTGTTTTCTATAACGCTTTAAAATAAATTGATTGCACGATTAATTTGAAAATTAAATTCCCCTCTGCATTGCAGTACCACACAATCAGTGGGGGCAGTATTGCGCTACGTCGGCGACCAGCATGCCAGAAGAAGAAGCTAGCAATGGAAGATAAACACACGCTGTTAAATGAACAATGTCGCTTTAAGTTACTACCAGAGGGGGCTTTGGACCAGTCAAGGGTAATATGTGTGCTTCAAGGCGAAGACAGAGGAGGGAGGGGGTCTCCGACGGTTGCAGGGGACCACTGCTTTTATTCAGGTTATTTTCTTTCAGGTTTGAAGATGTTATGCATTTTATATTCAATAGTAAGTTTTGTTTTTATCTCACAGCTTTTAAAAGTGTGACAGAGTTGGGGAAAAAAAAAGTCTTCTTTGTAAAATTGATGACTGAGTTCATTATATATTATACATCGGGTTGACATTGAATTGCGATTAATCGTGATTAATTTTTTCCAGATTTGCGATTAACTAGTTAATTTTAATTTATCGTTTTACAGCCCTAATATATACATATATATATAAACTACCTGTCAAAAGTTTTAGAACACCCCATTACTTCAGTTTTTTTGTATTGAAATTCAAGCGGTTGTTCATTCGGCAGAAATTTCTTCCCAACTCTGCAGCAGGAGTTCCCATAAGTGTGCAGCTCTTATAAGCTGCTCTG
>JBBIGB010000039.1:11904324-11918538 GCA_037577075.1 Alestopetersius hilgendorfi
AGTTCAGCCGTTTGATTGGAGGCTATGGGCTGGGTCGACGGCGTTGGGCTGGGGTGAGGACGGTGGGCTGGGGTGAGGACGGTGAGCTGGGGTGAGGGCGGTGGGCTGGGGTGAGGACGGTGAGCTGGGGTGAGGGCGGTGGGCTGGGGTGGGGTGGTGTGGAGTGGGGCGCCGGGGCCTCTGCAAGGATCATTTAGCATCGAGATCTTGTAAATATTGGGGAATTTAGCCAGCTATAAACTCCACGGACGAGTGAGGGGGGAGGGGGGGGGGGAGGAGGAGAAAAGATGCGGGGATCTCGAATTAACAGATCCTGCGCTGCAAGGAAGTGCAATGATGTGTTAAATTGAATGCAGCTGGTTTAGTAGGGGCGCAAGGGGTGGAGATGAAAAAGAAAATAGAGAAATATCACTTTGGACAAAAGTAAAGCAATCAAATACGCGCCGCTCGTCGGTGACATTTGCCTTTTGTGCCACAGTGACACAGCTCAGTTAAATAAAACGCTGATTTTGGTGTTAAAGGCGAGATCAATTGACCATTTATCAGTTTTTTTAAAACTGAGAAAAAACACAAAAAAATCTAAATATATTACTACTACGAGGTAAGCTACGATATATCTAAATAAATAAATAAATAAATAAAATACCCCACACATTTAAATATATATATAAACTGTAGGTGAGGAAACATAAAAAGGAAAACTTTTTTCTTTGTTTCTCAGGCAGGTCTGATCAATCCATGGAAACAAACGCAGAAAGACAGCGGCTCCCAAACCGATCGATTCTTTAATTAAAGATTCAGAGGCCTGCCAGACGACGGAGTGATGAACTGAAATCTTGATTTGTGCTGCGGTGTGGTTTTTAATGGCCATGGGCTATCCGCCTAAATTACATTTGCGTCCGGCCAGACGTGGTGGGACTCCATGTTAACGCAGGTTGCCTTGTGGAAGATGACATGAAGGAAAAGATTTGGACCATCAGCTTTGGTGAATCAAACTGCTATACCTACAGAAGATAAGAAGGACCTGGCAAAGGGTGGTGTGAAAGAAAGAGTTCTCATTTTTTTTGGCAAAATTACATGTCAAAAAAGAGAAACAGCCACACATAGTTTCTTTTGGAAAACAGATGTATTTGATTATTAGAATAAAGAATTACAGTATTGTAGTTGTTAGTAGGTATTAAACTGTAGAGAAACTGGACCCTTAAAGATTTTTCCAACTTTCCAAGAAAGTGCATGTAACAGTCCGACGGTTTTCAAACCTAATATATATTTCTATTTATAAAAACACTATCGTTTGTCCCCTGGCCGAGACGGACCTTGTCTTTTGAGCAACATTTATGTACATTTGTTGTGATGGAATTCGCCTTTTCCACATTCGACAGTATGTACATGCCTTTTGCATTAGATGTCAAATGAAGATGCTAGAAAGTAGCAGCAATGTGGAAACCCAGCTTTTTTTTCTTTCTTTCTTTTTTTTCTTTGTTTTTTTTAAAAAAAACTTGTCAAGATGTAGGCATGAGCTCCCCAGAACTTATTTCAGTCTGCTTAGACTTGTTTTAGGCCTAAACCAGGATGTGGACATTTCTTGGTGACAGTGATGCCAGTTGAAGCTTTATAGTCTACGACAAGAAATCAAGGAGTAAAACTAAACAAAGAAGGTGAAAAACCACAATACAAGAAACTTTCAGAAACAAAGACTAATTTCCAATTGTAACAGCTGAGATGTAGTTATGCCTCTGTCTTCTTATTTAAATAAAAGTTGATAACAGAACTGTATGTTCTCTGCCTGAAGAAAATCTGGTATTTTCCTGGGGAGATGTAGGGGGCGGTTAATACACAGCTGGTAGACCATCTAGCACAGATCAGTGTACATTATTTACAGCCTTTTGTTTTTCGCTTATTCAAGCTCTAATGCATCACAAACATCAACAGTTTTGTTATACATACTACATATAGAAATAATTTAATACCAAGGTAAAAGTCATCTAGCCAGAAATGCTAAAAGTTCCAAAAGCACACTTTTACACAGTCACACAGCTCCATTCTGGCGGTACAACAGAAAATAAAATGAAAACTAAGTAACTGTTAATATTTCCACTTGGGTTTTTTTGAGCAAGGTTATAATCACTAATAAATAAGCTCCGTAAAACTTTAACGTGTTGTACATTGTACAAAAAAGCAAGTCCTCTTCAAACTAAAGTTTTGATGGCAAGCAAGAGCCGAAATCTTTTCCTGCACTTGTTCTCTCTCTTTTGTGCATGTGTGAGTACGTCTGCAAGCAATTTATGTGTGTGTATCACCAGCAATGTACCACAGACGTGCTGCCCATCCTCTAGTTAGTGACAATCTCTTTGTTGTCCTCCATGAAGCGAGTGAAGCGGAAGTGAGTTCCATTTTCCGTGTTGGCCATCTTCTCTAGGCCCGCCAGTGCCGCATTGGGCTCCGAACTGTGCAGCTTGTCAATGCTGCCTGTCAGGCCACTGATGGGAGAGCTACCCCCATTCCCCACACTTCCAGAGAGTGAGTGCGGCAAGCCCCCATTCTGGATTACAGATATCTCATTGGTCTTCATGGCCAGACCATTGGAGAAGGCAGCGGCGTACTGGTTCCAGAAGCTAGCTGGGTCTCCATTCCCCGCCCTCCCGGACAAGTCCTTCTGAAAGAGTTCGGGGAACTTGACTGGGTTTGTGCCCAGGAAAGCCATGGGGCCATCCACAGAGAGCCTGCGTCCTCGTCGGGCCGGGGCACTATTCCACATGTGAGTGCCCATGTGAACCTAGAGAGAGAGAGAATGAGAGAGGGGAACAGAAAGCGAGAGAGAGAAAAGAGGTCATGTTTACAAAACTGGTTTCAAAACAGCATGGTGCACATGAGATGATGTAATGGAAAAACAAAGAATATAACTGCTAATTTGAATTAAGAATACTCCACTGAAACAGCTCATATCTTAGCATGAGAATAATATATCTTGTAAAACATCTCACACTCCTTCTCTCAGAGCAAATAGAGCCTCTCGAGGACATTCAAGTTCCTGGGTAAATTGCAGTGTCCTCTCTTACTGCTGCACTACATTGGCTACTGTTAAATATAAGATATGCACAGCTGTTTTTGCCCTTAAAGCATATGATAATGTTCAAAAGAATCACAGAGTGATTTGAGTAGGTAATTATGTAATGATTGTGTAGTAATCAATATTTGTAAAGCAGATGACAAATGGGATGTACCAAATTATAAAAAGCATAGCTTTTTATGCCCTTAAACTACCCCATGCAGAGTTAGCAAACACATGACATCAATTTGCATTTGTCCACAACATTGCAGCCGTTTGCAGCTGTTTTTTATACCACTAAAGCAATTTTAAAAGCCAAAAAACACAGTTCCAGCTTTTAATTTACAAAAAAATGTTGCATATCTTGTGCTTTTACATTTAATAAAATTTAAGCATGGAATTTGTTTAAATAATGTATTAACAGACTGAAGTCCATTCAAATATTTCAACTAAGCTGTAAAATCCAAGTGCATACAAAGAGGATTTTCACACTCCTTTTTCTACCAGTAAGTCCACTATAATTACTGACTTATTCTGAGGGGAAATTTGAATCTAGTTAGAGATTTACATTGCTTCCTGAAAATTAAGCTTGTGGTGTGTCAGGTTTCCCCTGTTCTTCACAGACGAGTGGTGTGATCACACATGTCTACATAAAACCCCCACAGTTCCTGTTTATCTGTGAGCAGGGGCCTTTTCTCTTAATGATCAAAGAGAAGCTCACGTTTTTCACAAGATAAACTCTGGAAAAATACTGAGCAAGCCACAGCTAAGGGTCGTTGCCGCTGGTAACTGTAGTAAACGAAACGTTCCTGGTTGTGCTCCATCAATCACATTCTCAGGTTTCTGCCCAATATTCATATTAATGGGGTGACTCAACCTTTCCACTTGTACACCTTTATTTCAGCACAGGGAGGTGATTTTTTTCACCCCTTTATTATTGCATAATGTAAGTTTCTAAAGAAGTGTGAATCCAAGAATAATGCAAAAAGTCAAGGACAAACTGGACCACAAAAATCTAATGTATCTTTTATTAACTATCATTACTAAAGATAATTACCTTGAGGTTTCCTTTGGTGGTGAATGCACGTCCACAGATGGTGCAAGCAAAAGGCTTCTCCCCAGTGTGTGTCCTCTCGTGGATCTGCAGAGCACTGGAAGATGAGAACATTTTTCCACAAGTGTTGCAGTAGTGCTGCTTGGGTGTCCGTCGTGGGGGAGCAGCAGATAGCACTGGAGATGTGGAAGCAGAGGGAGTCACCAGGCCTGTGGGAAGATCTTTTACATCATGTTGAGGAGCGAGGAGGAAGCCATTGATCTCAGACTTACTTATGGAGGACAAGGAGCCGACAGACAAAAGGGAAGGTGTAGGACTGGATGCCAGGCTGGTATTGGGCTCAAAGAGCTGGGATGGCAGATCTCTCATCTGATGGGTCAGCATGTGCTGCTTTAGATTACCCTTGGTGGAGAATCCCCGATTGCAAGCTGTGCAAATGAATGGTCTTTCTTTGGTATGGCTTCGATAGTGGATGTCCAAGGCACTCTGACAGGCAAATGTCTTGCCACAGATGTCACATGATGTGTTCTTGGAGGCTCCTCGCTCACGAAAGGGGAAAAGCAGGCCCAGAGGGTCTTTAGACGGATTCATGGAGGTTAAGTCCAGAGCCCCTAGACTTGAGGTATGGGTCTGCATGAGGCCTGTACTTATGAGCTCCAGTGATTGTGCTCTCTGTTGACGCTCCTCCAGACTGGGGGATTTGTGTTGTTGGGGAGCACCACTAGAGGGTGATGGAGCTTGCATGGAGGAGGTAGATTCAGAGACAGCTGGACTTCCTGCACTTTGGCTCTCAATATCACCTCCTAGGGAGGAAGAATCATTTGTGAAATGGTCCCCTTCCATTGAGCCATTTTCTGTTGCTTTAGGTCTATTTGAATGTGAATCATCTACCAGCTCCTGATGTGCATTCTTATACTGATGGTCAATGCCTGACTGTTCCAGTGGCATAGGTGAAGAACAGAGGCTGTCCTGGGATGCATCAGCAGATTTAGGTGTGTCTGGAACACTGCTGTCAGGTCCATCTTCCATTCCATCCATGTTGTCATCTGAGAAGTTGTCCAGATCATCAAAGTTTCTGTCATCAAATGAGCCAGCATCAGAGCCCATTGATTCTGGGTAGCTTTCAGGTAAAGGGGTGTTGGGAATCTGGCCACCCATGTGCATACGGATGTGCTGCTGTAGCACCACAGCATTGGTGAACTTCTTCTGGCAGATAGGGCAAGAGTGCTGCACCCTCAGAGGTGGCATGGCACGATGGACACTATAGTGGGTTTTTAGGTTGCCCTTAGTGGTAAAGGCACGGCCACAAATTTTGCATTTGAAGGGCCGTTCCCCAGTGTGGGTGCGATAGTGCATTTTTAGTGCACTCTGGCAGCTTAAAACACGATGGCAGATCACACACTCATTGGGGTCTGTCACCTTCCTGTCAATGTTCTCCACCAGTTGCTGTAATTTGGAAGTTTCTGAGCCTTGCAGTGGATCTAGAAGGCCTCCAAATGGGAACTTAGCCTTAAACTGTTCTGACATCAGGGGCACCAGAGGATTGGTAGCCATGGGAGGACTGTTGGATGTAGTATACTCTGTTTTGCTCTCAATCATTAAGCTTGTGTTTCCTGTGAAGCTTGAAGACAGCCTGCTTTCTTCAGTTTTCCCATTTGAGGTAGGCAAGGTTGCACCATTGCCTTCTTCCAAGACAACATCACTGCTTTTTGTGGATGGCTCGACTGGACCTGAGTCGCTTTTAGCAGAGTGGGAAGGGCTTGTTACAGCCACAGAATGATTTTCTTCCTTCTTGATAAAAGGGGGGAGGCTTGGCATTGTTGGTGGGAGCAACATGCCAACTGATGAACTCAGAGTGGATAGGACAGGTTTGCTGTCCAACCAGCTAGTGACTGGCTTCTCTGGTGCCATTGACATGCCATAAGGAATACCAGTGCTGGTTGGAATATTGTCCAAATGCTCTGGGACTGGGTATGGGTTCATCTGGATGTGAGGATACTTCTCTTTATGACGCTGGAAGTGAACTTTCAAGTTGCCACGAGTTGAAAAGCGGTTGCCACAGATGTTGCATTTGTACGGCCTCTCTCCTGTATGTGAACGCAAGTGGATCTGCAAGGCACTGTCACTCCCAAACACCTTGGCACAAAACCTGCACTTATGTTTGAAGAACGCTTCCTCTGAGCTGCTCTTTGGCTCAAAGGAAGACACATTGGGTGGCTTGCCTTTTCTTTGTTGGGCTAATGCTGCCAGTGAGTTGAGATCTTCAACTGTGTTTCCAACACTAGGGAGAGCACTGGAGAACATGGGATTTCCTGGTGGAGGCTGAGGTAGAAGTGAGTTTGCCACAGGATTCAAAAGGCTTCCAATCCCAAAGGCTGGTGTAGATGACTTTGCTAGTGATGGGTTGCCTAGCTGAGAATGCAGACTTCCAGCATAACCTGCCCTCTTGTCTGATGCTTGGGTGTTGACCACAGCTGTACCCAGTGCTCCCAGACTTTGAGATGACTCTCCCAGGCTAGAGTTCTTTTGAGGTAGCTGTACAGCACTAGCCATCTGTTTCAGGCTGCTAATGCTAGCAGACTGGCTAGCCAGGCTCTGTGCTAGCCCTGCTGCAGCCGCTAACTGCTGGGACAGATGGGAGCTTAGTGTGGTTAGAGGGCTGGTAGATGAAGCAAGAGTCCCAGGGGAGGAAGTGGGTGGTACCTGTAGCTCAGGAGACTGGGATGCTAGTAAAAGAATCTGATGACGAATCTGCTCTATTAACTGCAACTGGTGAATCTGTTGCTGTTGCAGGGCTAGAAGTTGCTCCATAAGGGCAGGCACTGCAACCCTCTGGCCTCCTGATGATCTTGTCTCCTGAGAGAACTGAGCCACTGCCACTTTGGTGCTCTGGAGATTTTCAATGATAACATTACTGTTCATCACAGAGAAGTTTCCCAGCTCCGTTAGATTGCCAAGCTGAGGTAGAGAGGCTGTGTTAGTAGAGCTGCCCAGATTGGGTCCAGTACTGCCCCTATCACCATGGCCTCCTTCAATGCTGCCGTTAATGGGGCTGCTTCCCTCCATGTGTCCATTTCCATGATCATGGGTGGCAGAAATTGCAGACACATCCACATCCATGGCTTCCTCTTTATCCAGTGAGTTATGGTCTAAAAGGTCAGCACACTCGACTTGATCTGCGTTATTAGTTGTGTCATTCACCTGTTCGTCAGGATTATGGGGAGAGGAGCTTGGAGAAAATGTTCCGGAAGGAGACACAGGATTCTCATTCACAATCAGAACTAATTGATTCTTAGTGCAATTCTTCTGGTGTTGTTCAAGATCCGACAGTTCAAAGAACTCAGCACAGCATCTGCCACAGACATGGGCACCCGAGTCCTTACAAGGGGGGTCGTCCAAGCCAGGCTCTGTGTCTCCTGAAAAGAAGGGGTGGGGGGCAGACAGGGGGAGAGAGAACAAGGGGATTAGTGATTAGAAATGTTTTGCAGCTGAAGAAGCAGCTTTATCTGTTCAAATTCTTTTGTTGTTAATCTTCTGTTAATCAGTTTAACACTTATCCTCTTGATACATTAAAAAAACAACTATTAAATAGGGAACGATAAAAGCAAAACAGATTAGAAAAAAGACAAGTTTGCAGCTGAGTTATGTGAAACAGCATAAAAAGAGAAGCAAGATCAATAACACTTAAAATATTGCTGAAAAGTGATGCCTGAAAATCTGAGTTCCCTCATTCCCACAACCGTAGGTAACCATTTTCTTCAATCCATCAATCCATCAAAACATAGAATACTATGAACTCAGGACAATAGCCCTAATGAAATTTCATAGAGAGACATTGATTTCCAATATTTCATACTCTTCAAATGCCTTCATGTCCACTAGGTGCAAATCAACCATTTGAAGGACTTATTAGACTTTCAATTTGCTGTCAAGTTTGCTCATTTTCAACCAACTGTGGGTATCTTAGACAGGTTATCCCTGTCACTAAACTAATTTGTATCTAGTCAGCCTGCAATCAGGATCTGACAGAAACAAGCAAGCCCTCAGCATTCAGATCATCTTGCTTTACTCTTTGCAGCCACTATGAACGCTAGTGTAGATTAAAAAAAAAAAAGAATTCTTCTTATTGTCATTTGCCTACAAAAAGGGTCAGTATTTACAACTTCTCAAATTCTATAACAATATAAAAAAAACCAATAGAATATAGGCTAGAGTTTCTGGATATATTCCAAAACATTCTGTGTTTTTCTATACAATAAACATACAGCCACAAATAAATGTGTTCTATGTATGTGCTAGAGAGAGGCAAAAAGATTATCATCGCTGAAACTTTCCCATATACTTCAAGTACTTGAGTAACAAGTATATGATAATATAAAGTGAGTGATCTTTCAAAATAAGACAGAAGCATTCTAAAAAGGTTGTGAGAAATACTTCTCTATCTTTCCTTTGCACCCCTTTGGGGCTGTGGCCTCTGTCCAGATTTCTGTCTTTCTTTCCCTCTCTCTCTCTCTCTCTCTCTCTCTCTCTCTCTCTCTCTCTCTCTCTCTAACACCCCCTTCTTTGTATGCTGCAAAAATCTTGCTGTTTAACATACAAGTTGATTTACAAATTGCAATTTTCCATGAATCCCCTTCATTGTGGGGCTTCGCCCTCTACATTTTCATCAGTGTGGGGATTCATTTGCAAATGAAACCCCTGCAGAAGTGTGTCCCAGCCCTGCCGAGAGACAGGATGGCTCCCCATTGTTCCCCAGCATGGGAGCGTCGGAGCAGGGCAGAGGGGGCGAGGGGGTGAGGGCCTGACCCGCTCATCACGGCTGTTTCTAGAACAGATCCTCTTTAATTCACGGATTATCCTCCTTCAGTGTTTCTCTGTGCTGGAACATCAGATAACGCTAAAGTTGCCATGACACTAAAGCTGTGCCTCACACCACCACCGTGTCCCCTGTACGGGAAAAGTCAACTTTATGATGAAAAGTTTTTCATATTACAGCAGGAGTGGTTTAGGTGTGGCTAATGAGGAGAAAAGGGGGTTTCATTTAGGCAAGGGGGAGGGCAGGAGATTATGTGAGAACTGGGAATGGTTTACGGTAAAGCCTTTAAGTTAATCCGTGTGCATTACTTTATGTGCATGCATATCTTAACTGACGTTTTTTAAAACAACAAATAACTACACAATTCCTTTTTGGTATGAGCGTATCTTATAATTAATTAAATGTGTCACTTTTAATGTGACAGTGAAGTAAAAACTGTGATTGACTAATCAGAAAACAAAAACTAGTACTTGACAAAATATGGAGTCTAAATAGCAGATTTATGACATGCCACATTTAATAAAATAGATTACAAAAACACTTTTTTAAAGTTAGCACATCTCTTAAAAGGTTATGTCTAAAAATATAATTTTTACACTTAAAATACTCAAAACAAATCTACTATATCTCTAAATATCTAAAATGTTTTAAACATTTAAAACTGCCAAAATCTCTGATTATGCTGAGGAGAGCTTACATGTTTTGTTAACTTTGAAAAATCTATTTAAATTCCAATCTAAGTAAAAACTATTATATAAAATAAAGACAATTTTGAAATTTGGCTGTATGATAAATAGTCCAGGATGATTTGAAATGCTAATGAACTCAAGTGTTTCTGAATGCACAGCTTCATATATGAATACAGTAATGCCAGTAAAGATAAACCTGGACAATCTGTTACTTAGAATTGTTGAAAAATATTCATCACAACAACTTTGGCAACTAAAATAGCTTAGACACCAGCAACATTCCTCCTGTGCTTATAAAACATTTGGTGCCTTTTTTTTCAGAATTAAATTGAATCACAAACACGTACACAACCTTGTCACTATGGATTATTTAGTGAATATTTAAAGCATTAATTAATAAGTAAATATATATATATATGTACACATATACACTACAGAGCTTAAAGGCATTGTCTGAACCTACTTACGGCATTCTGCTTTAAGTAAAGGATTAGTTTGAAAGCGAGCACTATTTCTGATGACAACCCACATAAGTTTATCCTTGGGTCTTCAATATGCTATGGAGGTCCGTCTAATACATGCTTTGAGCAAATAAAGACCCATGGAAAGAAGAGAGAAAAACAATGGAGAGTCAGTGAAAGAGTGAAAGGTTTTTTAAGTTTTCTGAAAAGTAAGAAAGATAAGAAAAACATACTAACATACTCTAGCGCCTACGGTGGTTTGCTCTGCTGCAGGCGTCGTGCTACTTCGAAGAGGGAATTACTGTTCACACACTACCTCTTCATTTCTCTAACACTCTCTCCTTCCCTCCCTTCTTCCATTCCTCCCTCCTCTCTTTTTCAGCCTTTAGGAAACTTCCCTGTGAACACTAGATGGGGTTCCTGTAAAGCACTTCTCCACTGGTCAGTGTGTGTTCAGCTCGTGCACTAGTGACACTGCTTCAGATGGACTGGGGTGTGAGAGGGGGACTTACAAAGCAACGCTGGGTCCTCAAGGCTACTTCCACAACACAAACGAGGCTGGGAGAAAAAAAGATAAGCGACCAAATCCCTGTTGATTGCATGTGTCCTACACTATTTTTTTCGAATATGTATGGTGGAGGGGA
The DNA here is from genome assembly GCA_037577075.1 of Alestopetersius hilgendorfi. NCBI lineage: Eukaryota > Metazoa > Chordata > Actinopteri > Characiformes > Alestidae > Alestopetersius > Alestopetersius hilgendorfi. The sequence goes on from JBBIGB010000039.1 coordinate 11,915,038, forward strand.
GCTCCCCCTGAATCTCTCTCTCTGGGTGGGGAGCATGTTTGCTGGGGTGAAAGGGGAAAGTAGCCTCATTCATACCCCCCACATTTAAGCCCCCCCCCTACCCTCCCTGCACAACAACCCCCCAATAAAGCAGCAGTTCCTGCTAGGCTGGCTTTAACCAGACACTCTGGGGGTCACTGACGCAGTACACACGGACACGCCGTGACCTGATCTCTCCTCACCTCCCCACAGTGTGAAGCCTGGCAAAGGTTAAAACAGCTTCACATCCCACCCTTGGTGACAGGCCAGCAGGGGACAGAGACCTCCCCATCTTTTTCCCTCTGCTATGGCCTAACCCTGGACAACAAGCACTATGAAGAACAAACCTTCAGGATTCTGTACTGACAGAAAAGAGCCTTGATTTTTTTTTCAAAAAGTTACTAAACCTGGAGAGTTCACTAAGTAAGCAATGCAAAATTGGAGACATGATGTTCATAAGTGTTCAGGAAAGTATGTATTTTTTAAACATGCTTTGCATTTGGTGAAATAAGTGAAAACATGTTCAGCTTGGTCAGCTGGAACTGAATGACAAACGTTGCCATTGACGTCTTTATTGAGTTTTGGGGGTGGGAGGTGGATTCTGCAGGGACTGCTATTCTGCTATTGAGGTTTTTTGCCCACAGTTTTGAAATTCTAGCAATATTTGACTGTTTGTCGCACGCATCCAATACCTTTATTTACTGATTTATGCATCATATTTGTACTTATAACATGGCAAAACACATTTTTAGCCGTGAATTTGGCTTTACGTTTAAAACAAAAGAGTCTTATAACAAAAAGGAAACATCGCCTGCTGGATAAAACCTAACAGTTAAAAAGGAAATTAAAAGAGTAATAATTAAGAAGGCGGTCTCTGAAAACTAACTAGTGTTCCAAAAAGGTTACATGTATATTTCATTTAACAAATGCCTTCCACATAAACACATTGAACTCTTGCAAACTGTTTTAACTACGAGAAAAAATCTTATCTCGAGAGGAGAAAAGCATATGACGGACATTAAGATGACAGTGGGCAAATGAGAGCCTTTCATGTTCTGCCTCAAACGAAATGTTCCGCGTCTGTTCATTCGCCATTTGGAAGCAATATATAAAATTGAATAAAAAAGCCCAATTGTGTAGAAAATTGCTTGAGTTTCGATACTAAAACTAAATCCTTATCGCATCAAAGCGCCCTTTCAAAATCAGCAAGTCGAAACCTGCTATCAGCCGCTGCGAGCTGAGAGAGATGGAGAACACTTTTAAGCCATAAATAGGCCACTTTATAGAAGAAATGTTAATGCGCTTTAAACGCCTTTTTATAGTTCAAATGAGCCTTATTCTGCCTTTGAAGAGCACAGGTTTGAATAACTTCGACTAAAATATATACTCTGAAATGCTCGTCTCTTGACAAAATAAAGAAAAAGAAAAGAAAAGATAAAATGCCTTATATAATCCTTAACTCCTACATTCAGGATGTGTGGCTTATATTTAACATTTTTTAATCTCTTCTTGATCACCTGTAGCACGTATCCAAGAGAGCAGGCTTTTATAAGCTAGTGCCTTAGCGCACGCGCAAGACTGGCACAATTCTTTGGGAATGAAATATAACCGAATTATTTTTTTAACTTTTTAAAAATCCGTTGGAAAAACAAACACGGAATGTCTCTGCGATGTGTGTGTGACTGTTTAACGTTTCTTCTTCTTTTTCTCTTTTAGACCACAACGATAGGAGCAATCATTTTCCCTTTTCAAACTAAAGTTTCAGATTAATCCTGGCCTGAAATCATGAAATGAAAAAGGATACACTTATCAAACGAAAAGGCTGGTGCAAGAGAGATCATAAATAATAAGGAGAAGAATTACAGCCATAAATGCAGGGTATCTGAAGGTGTATTTTAATGTATAATGCGCTTGGAACAAATCAACAGCTTGTTAAAAAGGTTTTCATGTTTAAAACTTTCAGAAGTAAAGTGTGAAAATGAAGTTTTCGACTAATGTTAGGCGACTCTCCTTTAGTGCGACAGGAGAGAAAGATGAAACCGGGGGAAAATAAAAAGAGAAATATTTTTATTTTGCTTTTTAAAAATATTAGAGGCAGGGGAATGAGAAGAAGAAAAGAAGAAAAAAACGTCGAATAAAACACACAAGGCCTGTTTTTGTTACATTTACGTTCACCGAGCTGTAGGCTAGTTTTCATAAGGGAGGATAAAATAAGCGAGGCTCCAAACTTCTGAGTGCAAATTTACCTTCAGTTTAGGCGCAAATGAAATAAATCTCAATTTTAGCATTTAAATAAAGACTCAGTATTAAAGTATTCTGCTCTTCTCCATACTTCACCTTCCTTTTCGCTTCGGAACTGCGATAATCTATTGGCTTTCTTTTCAAAGATCGCTTTCTTTTAGAGCAGTTTTCTTGCTGTTGTCTCGGTTTGCATGATGCTCAGTGCAAGTTCGGCGCAAGTCTAAAAACTTCAATAAGGAGGTCCTTCCACTTTCAGCTTTGCCTGAGAAGGCGTCTCTGAAGCTCTCGGGATTCTGCACGCTCGCATGCTCGGGTCTAATAATAATAGTGACAATAATAAAAAGAGCCACTAAAGCGTCGAAAGTCTCGGAGCCTGGACTCACCATCGTGCTCGGCTCCGGGCGGCGGCGGCTCGGACTGGAAATGCTGCGGCTTCGCCTGCTTCCTCCGCGACATGCTGGCCTCGCGCCTCAGCCACGAGAGAGCGACGGGGGGGAGAGAAAAAAGTGTCCGAGAAACGTCCCGAAATCACAGCGCGCGATCCCATCCACCGCGCGCGTGTCCCGTTATGATTATCAATAATGCCTCGCGATTAATCATACGGGTTCTTTGAAAGGCGATTGGCACTTCGCCAGCCACCACCTCCCCCCTCCTCCTCCTCCTCCTCCTCCTCCTCCTCCTCCTCGTCCTCCTCCTCCTCCTCCTCTTCCACCCCCCCTCCTCTCTCTCACACTCACACACTCTCTATTCAAATGAAGTCTCTTTAATCAATTAGCCGCTGATTTGCTGGGGACTCCTGTCTCTCCGGCTCTCCCACCCAATGAGGCTGGATTTTCCCCCACTCGTGGAGACACTGCAGGAATGTCTCGCGCTCGTGTCCTCGTCCTCTTTCTTCTTTCTTCTCTCTCTCTACTATCCGGACGGGTCAACCGCGCATCGCCGGGCGACTCCGTCAGCGCGAACCAAGTGTCCGCTCAAACATCCCGACTCCTTTCACAAGTTGCGTGTTTTTGTTGTTTGTCTTTTAGTCCCACTTTCTCAAAAAAAAAACAAACAAACAAAAAAAAAACAGAAAGAAGAAGTGTTCGGAGTGTGTTTGGGTTCTCCTCCTGGAGCCCGAGAATCGGTCTGTGCGAGATGGCAAAACTTCAGCGCCGTCGTTTGTGCTTGCCCCTCAAGGTTGGAGAGCAGAGAGAGAGAGAGAGAGAGAGAGAGAGAGAGAGAGAGAGATAGAGAGAGAGA
>JBBIGB010000039.1:12083427-12096079 GCA_037577075.1 Alestopetersius hilgendorfi
CGCGATCAATTTATTTTAAAGCGTTATAGAAAATAAATTAACGCAAATAGTTAACGCGATGTTTTTAACAGCCCTAATATACATATATATATGTGTGTATGTATATATATATATATGTGTATGTGTGTGTATTAGTAGTGGTAGTAGTAGTTAACATGCTGCGTTAATGTGAGACTCTTATCGGGCGATTAAAAAAATATTGCCGTTAATCTATTCACAAAAATGGGTTGGGAGCTGGGTCTGTACTACGCAAGCTATGATGACTTTCACCTTGATATTTTAGCACATATTTATACCTAGCCGAATTGCACTGTAGGGGCCGAGAACGAGTCTTCGAACCTGTGTGTATGCCTCCTGTGAAATTACCAAATCATACGTGACGTGCTAACATGGATGCAGCTATGAAGCTGCCGGGTTTACTTCAGGGAAAGCAAATGAAAACCTCGACAAGACTAAGGTTGTTCGCACCTTGTGCAATGCAGAATTAGTTCACTGTAGGAGTTGAGAAACCCGTTCTCAAAGACTAACTTTTAGTTATTATTGGGTAGCACAGACATTCTGAATGCCTTCGGCAGAATTCAAATGAGCCAAAAAGATTAATTTCAAGATTACAGTGAGATTCATCTAGATTAAAAAAATAATCTATGCCCACCACTAACATATATATATATATATTTTCCCTGTCATGCCTTGACAGTGCATCACAACAAACAAACAAACAAACACACACACACACAAACACACACACACACACACACACACACACACACGCACACACACACACACACACACACTCAAATATCTGACTGTTGCTACATGCTGTGTCTGGATGTGTTTGATGTTACTGTGTTGCGCTACATGAAAATAATGCAGCTCAGCATTGCTATTGGCATACCTGCACATGGCTCTTAATAAGACGGAGTGCTTGTTTGACGGTAGCAGACAGATACTTAAACACACTCCACTCGCAAAGCCTCTGAAATATTTCACTCGCAATACTTTCAGGGCAGGGCTTTGTATGGCGTAAGTGCTTGGGCTGAGCGCTGTTGTTCTACGATCCAAGTATATTCATGCTGTTGGTTTCCTCTACAAAATCCCTTCCTTTACTACCACTTGGAACATATTTCAGTGGGAATTCACAAACACAGAGGAGAGAGAGAGAGAGAGAGAGGGGGCGGGGGGGAGGATAAAGAGTTTGGAGAGAGAGAGAGAGAGAGAGAGAGAGAGAGAGAGAGAGAGAGAGAGAGAGAGAGAGGAAAAAGAGTTTGGGGAGAGAGAGAGTTTGGAGAGAGGGAGAGAGTTTGGAAAGGGAGTTTGGAGAGAGAGAGAGAGTGAATTTGGAGAGAGAGAGAGAGAGAGAATCTGACAACAATTAAATACAGAGCATGTTTGTACTGGGGGAAAGAGTAGCTGTTGTATTAGAAGGCTTTGCCGCCCGTGGCCAGCCACGGAAGTCCCATTAAAAGGGGAAAGGCTGCGCGAACAGCTGTTTTCATTGCTGCTTTACACTGGCTGCCATGTCCTTATGCTTTTGTAGTCGCTGTGTTGGGATACCGCAGACTCCCTCCCTCACATGGCACACATATGAGAACTGAGGAGGGAGGGCTGAAGAATTGGAAGGAGAAGAATAAAAGAAGAGAGAAGAGAAAAAGAAGAGTTGCATGGAAAAGAAAGAAGCATGCATAGGGTATCAAATTCCTCTTTGTAGCTAATGACAGTTTTAAAGCCATAGTTTGGTAAAAAATTAAATTTACACATTCTTCCCCTTCACCAAGTAGCAGAAATATATGCTTCACAAAATAAAGTTTTTAGGTGGCAGCAGCTGTTGTCTGTAGATATGTTGGTGCTTTTGTGAGTATGTCAAATAATGTGTGGTGCATAAACCTTGCTATGCAATACAGTGTCAAAACTTAAGACTCTTTGAAATCACTTAAAGGGCCAGTATCATGAACACAACGTTTACATTGAAAATAATGATAATAATAAAAGAGTATGATATTGCATGTATGCAAGTTTTTAACACACAATTTACTCAGGTCTCCATTCACTCCATAATAGAAATGAAGTGACAAAACCAATTTGTGATGTCACAAAAACAAATACATAAACCCACTCATTCAGGCTTCAGAAGTTTTCCTTTAGCATTAAAAGGAATTTTAAAAGAAAATGTTATTTAAAACACTGTGTGGGAGTTATTGGAGTGGAATATGTATCAATATGTCTTTAAGGAGTGGCTATGTCAACTACATTGTATCCACCAGCAAAGCCAAACCTGCAACCCATTAGTAGTACTTTGCTTCTACTATCATACATTATATGGATAAAAGTACTGGGACATATCTCTTAATTATTGAATTCAGGTGGCTCCTTGCTATCAGTGAAGGACAATCTTAATTTTTCCGCATACCAAGACAACGCCATACTTCCAACTTTGTGGACCCAGTTTGGGGAAGAATCTTTTCTGTTCCAGCAGGACTGTGTCCCAGTGCACAGAGCAGCTCCATAAAGACATGCTGGAGGAGTTCAGTGTGGAAGAACTTGACTGGTCCACACAGAGCCCTGACCTCAACCCCATCCAACACCTTTGGGATTAATTGGAACGGAGATTGTGAGCCAGACCTTCTCGTCCAACATTAGTGCCTGAACCTACATTAAGTGAATGGATACAAATTCCCACAGAAACTTTCTTGTGGAAAGCCATCCAAGAAGAGTGGAAGCTGTTATAGCTGTTAAAGTGGGGACCAATCTATATTGAAGTCTATCTATTTGAATACAATGTTATTAAAGTCCCTGCTGGTGTAATAGTCAGGCATCCCAATATTTTTGTTCATGTAATGTATCTATGTATATCTAGTGTATCTTCTTTATACAGTGTTTTTATATAGTATATACTATTAGTAGAGTGCTCTATTCTCTGCTTTATTTTTTGTCTTTTCTGTCTTTTTCTAAAAATGTAACTTGACTCGGAGATCTTTGCACAAAAATTACAATGTGCATGGACTGTTGGTCTGATGTGCAAATGGAAAATAAAAATCTTGAATCTTGATTCTATGAACACTGTTTTGTGTGCTATAGGAGGTTTGGGTGGTACATTAGCCTCATAGGTCCAGTGCAAAACTGGGGGAAAAAAAGCTGCCAAACTAAATTTGAGGACAGGTGGAAATATACTTGGAGTCTAGTCCAGGTCAAACAGAGAGGGCAGAGAGGTGAGGCGTATGTTTCGGATGCATCATGTTTGTCTATCCTTCATGCTACACTTGGCTACAATGTACACTAAGAATTAGGGACTTAAGTAGCTTGAGTTACACATAAGCGTGGCTTGATTCAGTCATACTATAAAAACATAACTGACAGACAATTCTAACCAACATTTATGTTCTAGCTCTTGTCTTCACCACTTTAAAAGGCATTCATGCCATTTTACGTGCCGCACCTCGTGGCCGGGTGCAGTCCGGAGGGGTGGGGGGTTGCGATTAAGTGTGTTTATGTGGTCCATCACTGCCATGCTAGAACAGGCCCACCTGTAGTCTGGGAGTCATTACGGGGAGGTCATGGGATATCCTCTGTGTAAACGCAAACTCACTTCAGCTCAAATTGGGTGTAAAGATCCCATTTCCTTTCCTTCGCCACCCTGGCCACCTGTAGAGGGACGGGGCTTGACAGCAGCACGGTCCCCCGGTATCCATTACGATCCCATTACAACCCAGAGCAGAGAACAAGCACATTTAGGAGCTAAATGTTTTTCTTAACTTACATGGAGGGCAGTTTAAAAGATGCACTTCAAATTCCTTACGCAATAATGGTTACTGTTTACATTTTCAATTCACGTTTTAAAGACGTTATAGCATTATGCATTATGTGGAGGACAATATTTTAAATTGTACATATTGCACTATTTAATAAGCTGTTGGAGATACAGTGGGTAAAGGCATGAACTACACACACTATCATTGTGGCAGTAATTTAAGTCTTTTCTACTAAACTTTGCTAAATTAGGATTTTTTATTATTCAATAATATGACAAAGTATGACAAAAAAATATTATGGCTAATAATATGAAAAGTATGACTGTGGAACTTTGTCCCAGAGACATATATTAAGAAAGAGTGACTTGCTATTTAAAAATAAAATACAATTTTTAGGAAAGTCCCAAATATAATGATAAAATCTTTCAAAATCTTTCTTTTTTTGGCATATACTTATGAAAAATAATACTGAACCTGTGCCTCATTGCTGCAGGATGTGGATTTGTGACACTTTTACAAAAATGGAATGAAAAGAATGCTAAAAACGTTTAAAAAAAGTAAAGGTTCATGAAGTGACTGCCATTTACAGTGATAAGGTTATTTATCCATGATTCAGTGGTCCATGATTGTTTGGCGACAAACAGTAACATTGTGATTCAGTCTTGGTTAAGTGGTAGGAACTCTACTTCTTTGTCTATTCATTTCCTGAATTTTTTCCACACTGTTGTCATTTTGTGATACTAAAACAAAAGAAAAGACTCAAACCCATCAACACCTAAAAGATACTAATTATAAATGTAGTTCATTATATTATTTACAAGCACAATTCATTTAGTAAAGAAAAATAAATGTATTATTTTATCACAGAAGTTCATTTGAGACAACAATGCTACCCACTACACCACCGGTGGGGCATCAGTTAATACAATTAATTATATTTAATTATTGTAGTAAAAGACCATGGATAGCTTTAGACATGTAAGCTAGCTTCTAAAATATATATTATAATAAACAGATACGTTGAATCAGTTATTTCGTAATGCAAACAATGTGTTATTTAAGGTTAAATTATAAATGTGATTATAATTGTCATTGTTTAAGAGATGTTATTTAGAATCTTGAATTGATTCACATATGATTTAGAGCTATATGACACCTAACAAACTCGAAGTCACATCACGCCCACATCCCGTATGACATGATGGTCTTGTTCAGCACACACTTGAACACTAAATCAGGTGGGCTGGGCTTTGGTCATGACCATCGTGTCCAACAACACCCCCCCGACACCCCCATGATTGAACATTGTGCACCGCGCCATATTTTACCAGGACAGAATGCACGGATGGTCACCAAGCTGGGCTGCCGAGAGTAATCAGAGCAAGAAAGGATGAGCAATTAATCATTCATTAATCACTCATTAATCGTGCACTCATTTAATTTCCTTAATCAGGAAGAGGCCACGAATAACACATTCCAGTTAATCACCTGCCCTCTGCATGAAAAGCTGGTATTGTTCGAGCTGTAAACAAGACAACTACAAGACCCAGGGTCTCATTTTTTGACCTTGTGCATTTCGTGTAAACCGTGCAAAGGCAGGATTCAATAGAAAGTCATTTATTATATTATTTGTAGTGTGTGAGAATTTACACCTACTCCTGACTGCTCATATACAGAAACCCCTAGTGGTATAAAAGTATAATCATGAGAAATACAAATACACAGGTCAACAGGTCAAAATCATCAGAGATCACTTTATGTGGGTTCTGCAGTGTTTTTCATGTGGATTTCAAATCTGTGTTTAGTTTTTCCTGCAGGTACAGTGTTTGTGATGAAGCTGGTTCTATACTGCATGATAGTTGGTATAATGATCATATAATAATCATATGCATTTTAAATGCTAATGTTGCTAACATTGAATGGAAGCCAGCAGCATGCTGTCATTTTAATAGCCTTGCACTTTCATTTTCATTCATTTTTTCAACATTAGCATTAGCAAAAGGTCAGCAGCGGTTCACAACAAACAAGTATACCATCAATCTAGAAGCATGTGATGTGTCTGGTGCGACTAATTAATCCTGTAATATATTTGTTTTCCCAAAAAACAAAATGAAAAAAAAAAATCTGAAACATTGACAGAAACACCAGTGGCAACTCCAACTCCAACCAATCCATCACTTACACTTTCACTTTCCATCCGTCCCTCCAGCCATAGACGTTCTCACTAGTGATGAAACGTTCCTCACATCGTCGATAATGCAGCACCTGTGCCTGGACTGTTGTTGGAGAGTCACCCTCGCCTATCTCCTGCAGATTAGATAACGTCCTTATCATCTCCGCTACACACCAGGCTGTCCCAAACGCTGGGATCATGCTGAACACTCGCCGCAAATCTGAACCCCCACAGAGAACAGAGCAAGGGGAAAGAATGCGGCCTTCTGGCTGACAGAACACAATCTCTTGCAGCAGAAGCTGAAAGCAATTACAATTGTAAAAGTTTCTTTTCTTTTGCTTACTTTGTCCCAATTCAAAAATGTTCAGCGTGATACCATTGAGAATTCAGGCGACGTGGTGGTGTAACTGGGATCTTAAGAGCAACAAACTGAAGAAAAAGGCGTGTTTGCTCTCTATTGTTAAGTCTAGTTGATGTTCTAATGTAGACTAATGGTTGAAGTACATTATGAACGGATCAAAAGATGCTAATGTTGACAAAAATGAATGAAAATGAAAGCACAAGGCTAATCAAATGACAGCATGCTACTGGCTGTTAGCAACATTAGCATGCATGAAAAAGTCATGGGTCCAAAATGATGGTGCCACGACTTTGAAACTTCTGAGCTTCACTGGAAACAAATGCAAAGTTTAAAAGCACCTCACCATTGAAAATTCTGGATGTAAAACAGAGGAAAAGCAGAAGAAAAGAGTGTGTAATGGAAGGAGTGAAAGATGATAACGGTCTATTCTCATGCTTATCAAATACCAGCTCAATTTACATGTCTGCCAAACAGGTGCGTGCCATGCAGGTGTGTTCCAGGCAGGTGTATGAAGCTGCAATAACACCTTTTCAAAAACTCCGACATAACTTCAACCTTACGGAAAACAACTTAATAATAATCACGACAACAAATTAAAAGACAATGACACGCACACACACACACACACACACACACACACCCTTGCACAACCGCAAACACAAGCTAGATGAGGGCCTCCTCGCATGATTGATCAGTCTCTGCATTGTAAGCGTGGCCGCAACCACCTCCAGCAGTTCTGGAATGTCCGATAAAATGATATTAATTCCGCGCATTAATGAGATTAATGAATTTGAACGGCTGGAAGGGGAGTGGAGTGCGTTTTCGTTTTTTGTCTGGACCTGAAATAATAACACAAAAGCAATTACCGTGCATCCATCAATCCACAGCCGACATCTAATTATCTCTCCATTTCTGAAGTCCTCGCACTTCTTCCGCGCTCATTTGTAACCCGTGATATGTTATTTTTCCATTAATGGAGCAGCCTCAATACAGCAAAGTGTAACTATACAGTGGGACTCAGATGTTGCAGAAGGATGATTGAGCGCTCAGGAGCGCCACGCTGAGAGTTCCAGAAATCTGATGATTAATGATGATGTCACCATGTGAAGAATGGCGGTCCCTGCAGCTATGGATAACTCCTTGTTATCCTGCTAAAGGAAATAGAGCCATATCTACCAAGCTGGCTCAAATATGTACCTCCACAAGCTAGGACAAGGTCTAATTTGGACGGCACTTTAAACAAAATGGAAACCCTGTCCATGTTGACTTTTTAGGCTACAAATTAGAGATGTGTTCTGTATAGGCAGTATTTCTAGAACTACCATGGAACAACCAAAAAAGGGATTTTAAAGAATCTGAATGTTGTATGTATTGTTCACTCCCAAGTCCAGCCATTTAGAACAGAGGTCATTTGCATACGCAAATCTTAAAGACACAGCAACAAAAACAACCTGGAAAAGTTGGAAAATAGTCAGGTAAACATAAATTATGGCTGTTTTAGTCCATAAAATGACGTAAATGTCATAGATGTTGACTAGGATATGTTGGACAGAGAGAAAAAATGAAGCCAAACTGTGGCAGGGGAAAAAATGCAAAGAAATGTTGAATGTGCTTGGCTCTATAGAAAACTCCATTCTATCATATGCACATAAATTACATACCACAAGCTAAGACATGGTCTACTTTAGAGAGGGGATTTGGATTTGAAGTTCTCCAAAGATCAAATAAAATCAAGTTTTTCAAAATGAGTGATATTTTGGCAATGGATTCCAACATATGTCAAACAATTGCCAAATGGTATTGTGGGTGTGGTCTTCTATCTCAAAACCCCGCCCTCTTTTTGAGAGCACCCTCCCACTTGCTGCCCTCTGACCATCACAGCTGCACAAATATCTGTTCACCGCAGCTCCACTTTTCTCAAACAAATTGTGCTGTCATCACATGTGCAGCCCGGTGAATTTTCATAACAGAAATGATTAAGAGGGCAAGTGCTTGTTTGGACTCTCACTGACTTCATTAATTTCATTAATTCCCATTGACTGACAATGGTAATTCCCCTTCCCCTTCTTGGTTATTTAATTTGCCCGAAGGAAACGACTGACTTACATTCACCCTGCCTTTCATCAAATAGGGAAGGATGTCTCTTGTCTAATGGCATCACATACGCAAACAAAGCGAAGGCTTAAAAAAGTGAGGCTGATAGGTGCCTGATTCCCGCTGACTTCCAATTCGGCTCGTCATAACTGGCTTCTGTGCTCTCTCACACTAGCAGAGGTCATGTAGTCTTTAAGTAATGTTCCCCAGCTGTCGAAACACACACACACACAAATGCATACAAACATGCAGGCATACCATTATTATCCATCTTCCTGAAAAACTAGGAATTCAGAAATATGCAATTTCAGACACCAATAACTAATGATTCACATTTTATTGTGGCCAGTATGAAAGTGCTTTATTTATTTGCTCCTTTGTTTTCTTTGTACATGTTCTGATGTGCAATATATTAGATTAGATTAGATTGACTTTATTAATCCCACAGTGGGGAAATTCTTTTGAAACAGCAGCAGTAGTGAGAAAGACAGTTTAACAGGATCCTTATGATCAAAAATAACGATATAAGAACAAAGAGAGATCAATATAAAACAATAAACAATTTCCTGCTGTATAAATACAAGTAAAGATATGGGTAAACAGCATATACACAGTGCAAGTTAAGTGGATGAACAGTGAAGGGGATATATATATATATGTATTAGACATCGCTTTAGTTTTACATATCATGACATGGCTAGATCAGACATTACATGTATTGTACATATTTGCATTTTTTTATGCAAACCCATTACAAATACCACATACAGTGGTAGTGAGATCAGAAGTTTTATTTATGTCCTCTGGCTCGTAAAGCTGTAGAGACCTTGTCTAGATGGGGGATCAAATTAGTCACCACTCGTGAGGGCAGCGGTATTATCCACTCTGCTATACATTTGAGTGGTTAACAAAGAATAGAACAGCCACCAGGTACACAAGCTGAAATTAGGTCACTATCATTTTTGATTGTATCTGCAGCTCCAATGTCCAAAACATATTAACGATTACATTTGGCCAGTTATTGACAGGAAATTGTGTATGTGCTTAGATATAACCCTAGAGCTTTTAGTCAAGTTTGCACAGAGCTTTGAACCCCTTTAAAGTTCACTACTTCTCACACATTCCCCCCGACAATACACTCTATCAAGAATTTGAATCACAGCTAAATATGCTTTTCATTTCCCATAACTGGCTATTTGACAAACACGCAGCTGGATCAAATGAGAAGATTTCAGTTTCCCATCTGAGTCTGAGCGCAGGATAAATAAATATCTCAATGCCATTAAAAGCCGCTCATTTTTCCAAGTAGCCATAGAGACAGCAATATGATGTGTGTGATGTTTCAGAAGAGGGTTGCTCCGAGGGCACAGACAGTCAGTCTGATAAACACTCTCAAGACGACCTCAGCTCTCCATTATAGGTCAGGGGAGTTGACATCTGAATGCGCGGCGAACATGTGTTTTATGACTGAGCACCGCAGCAAAGACAGGTTAACTGTAATATCCCGAGTGGGTTCAACTTTAATTTCAATAAACCCTCTGCATTCGTGGACTGGCGCGTTCCCTCACGTTGGATCACTCGCAAATGGCATACGGTGCTCTCATAAAAGCCAATTACTTTTCATAAACATCATCAAAGTTATTTATCGAGCGTAGGCCTGCGACACGCATGCACAAGTGGGGGGCTCTCCTCATGAGCTTTTGAAGAGATGCTGCAAGGAGTCCACCAAGAGCACAAGTTGCAAGACATTAAATTATGGGAAAGGGGGGAGGGGGGGTTGTTGAAAACAGGCCAGAGAGCTCTTATGGTAATAAAATGACAATAGAAGATGCCATGGAAACAAGCTATCAATCTCTGTGCTTCAGTTTCAGTCAGACAAGAACCCTTCAAGATGGCTGAAAGCACTGCATTCTCTATTTATATAGCAAATACCACTTTAAAGTATCTCCTGCTTAAGGCAATAAAAATTTAATTTACCCAAATTTCCTCTAACTGCAGATATATTTGATCAACTATGAAATTAGTCTGTGTCTGTTTTCCTCAATGGGAATGTGTTTGGTAGTCTCAACTAGACTTGCTTTGGTGGTTTCTGACATAATATAGAATGTTATCTTTTTAAATGGATAAAAGGACAAATTACAAAATTATATAAAAAGTTGGATTTTCTAATTAGAATGATAAAAACAATGATCCAATGATAAGAACAGACAAATAATCATAATTGCAGATTATTTGCTAAATTTAGCATATTGGGAAACAATAGTCCTATGCAAAAGTTGCGACATTCTATGCTTTAAATGTTTTCCAGTATGTTAAACTACAATTACTGACTGTAAAAGTAACTGTGTGCTACTTTAAGACCTCCAAAAACAAAATGTATTGCTATATTTTGTCAGTGTATTCCAAAATATAAAATATTAATGCACATAAGGATGAGCTTCTATCCTTGGGCTATAAGGATAGAGTAGTTTGATACAACTTCAAACTACACATTAAAACACAGACTGAACCTGCCATCTGTAATATAAGTTTATATACATCAACAGCAAACTAACTCACTGCACTTCACAGTAGATAGTCCGTACTGCACACTTGTTTATGTTTATTTGACAGTCTTTCAGTACCAAATGTTTTTAATGGACTACATCTGGGATGAAGGGAAGATGTAAATGAGATTATTCTCCAAGCTACTCCTTTACAGTGACTAGTTCGGCAAAAGGTGAGTTAGAACATATGCTTAAGCTCTCATCATGCAGAACTGATGCCACGTTGCAGTCCGTCTGCTGCAGCCTGTCAGTGTTAGACATGAGGCCTCTATTAGGCCGAAACTGATGACAGCCATTCAGCTGCGGACAGGGCCATCCATTATATTTATACATCAGCCCTGTCTCCTTTCGCCCTCTCGCTGCAGGGTCTAATGCAGCCTGGCCCCCAAGGGCCTGCCCCTGACAGGGAGGGCAAAAGGGCCACTGCTGCTTGATGGACAGCTCTGGAAGACTGCACTACCGCGTCAGACCAACCGCACTCAAAGCCAATGATAGTATGTCACTATGAAAAGGGAACTGCATTAGTGTGTTTTCCATTATTATTCTGGCAATCAATGCAAAAATCAACATGGATCTTGTTTGCTTTTTTCCTCTTAACTGTTCCCCGCAAACACTCTTGATTACAATTTATTACATCTACAGATACGCAAGCAATGGATAACGGAGACCTGAAACGATGAAAACATTTAGCATGTTATCCATTAAATCTGTTGTAGTCAGACTTTGATTTAAAAAATGTTTCAGTGTACACGGTGTCCAGAAAGTCGTCGCATTTTGGCCCTTAAGTGAAATAAGTCCTTTAAGGAGGAAATGTATAACTGTACACTGCCAAAATATTGATAGTAATCAGTCGGACCGGCTTGGAAGACCTAATAATGGTGTATTAATTCTATTACCAACACTTTTAACATTTTTTTACCACATTCAGAATCATATGTCCAACCAGTGATGGCTGGTCATAATAGTGAACAGGAGGGATAACTTATCAATAACAGCTAATGACATTGATAGCTCATACCCTGCAGCACCACATTTGAGAGCCTCTATCCTATCGAGGTAACACTCTATGTAAATAACTCTCAGTGTAAATACAATTAAGGATTCATATTCATGTCTAAATGATCAATCAGCCTCAAGAGCCCAAACGGAGAATAAATCTACCTGGTGTTTCACTAGACTAAATACAACAAAGCTGGACCCAGAATCAGAGATAAACTGTGTGAATGCATTTCTTGGGCTAGAGCTAAATCAGCCATCATTGCTAGTAACTATATTACTTGCTACCTTTTGGTGGTGCTGTTGTTCATGTCCATTTGTCCTCAATAGCCAATACCTAGTCATTTGTTAAAAACAAGTAAAACAATGTGATATATATATATTGTCCTTGAGGAAGGGCAATCCTTCAATACCAGCCACCCCTGTGGCCAATATTCAGGAACATTTCCTTATTAGTTTTATTTTTTCAGTTCAAAAGTGTAAACGTATTCTGTTCATTACAAAAGGGTCTATCTTTTGTTACAATGGTGAAAATGCACGTTCTTGTGTGTGTGAGAGAGTCTCCTATTGTGGGTGTATGTGCTAAGTTATCTTCGTGGTTACATGATGCATCACCGTAGTAGCTCAATCCATCTGCTTTGGGGCATTCTCTCTCTCGTTCTCTCTCTCTCTCTCTCTCTCTCTCTCTCTCTCTCTCTCTCTCTCTCTCTCTCTCTCTCGTTCTCTCTCTCTCTCT
>JBBIGB010000039.1:12281148-12293721 GCA_037577075.1 Alestopetersius hilgendorfi
GAGAGAGAGAGAGAGAGAGGGAGAGAGAGAGAGAGAGAGAGAGAGAGAGAGAGAGAGAGAGAGAGAGAGAGAGAGCATGTGACAAGCAGACAGAAAAGAGCTGATGTTATCATAAACCTGGATTCAGCAGTTGACAGTTTCATTCAAAGCCTGATCCATCCTCCCCCTTTCTTTCTCTCTACATTGTGCATTACTTCTGAGCTGTTTCTGTTCACAAAGGGGCCACTTTAACCCTTGACAGTCCAATTAAAAGCAGTTCGGTTCTCTACGATTTTTTTTATCGCTTGTCATTCGATGCCTATTACAGTGAATGTTCTAAGCCTGTGTTCAGTGCTTAAGCACTTCAGTACATGATTGTGGCGCTTAAGGGCCTTGCAGCGAGCGTGGCAACACGGCGGCGTTCGACTGCCGATCGCTTTATTTCGGACTCTCGAGTTCATTTGTGTGACATTAACCTCCAACCTTCAATTTTAAGGACCCCGCATTGAAAAGGCATTCTCTCTGAAACTAATTTAGGCATCAGGTGTGAGGTACATTTGCTTAAGTGAGCTCCAGGTAACCGGAGAGCATGCAGTGAAATCGGAGTCGTCCTTTCATCTGATTCCTGGCATGGGTGTAACATGAATTTGATCCTGGTTAATAAAAAATGCAACCATTCCTGTTCAGGTCATAAAAATGCACTTATTTCTGTTCGCTGAATGAGTTCTGGTTGTTTAATAAGCCTGCCTTTACAACCCAAACCCATTCCCTTCAGCCCCAGTCTGGCAGGACATAATAAAACTGAATCTAATAAACAAGAACTTTAAAGGACTGTATTACAGAACTCAGTGGTTCACTGCAGTTTGCATCAGATGCTATTAAAAAGCATCAAGTTAGTGAGAGATCTACTGACAAATTAGATAATGCTGCATATAGCCGTAGGGTAGAGTCCCAGCCATATATAAGGTTACGTTAACATCATCTAATATTTTCTAACTCACCCCATTTCATTTCTCTAGCTACGCATACATTATTTTACACGTCATTTCTTTCCTTCTGCTTGATCATTTGAATGTTTTATGCAAATTGCTTTCCTCATTCATCTTCTCTGTAATAGCATTCCGCCTATTTGGTATGTGGGTTCTCAAATCTCATTACTACTAGCGCAACCATAGAAGTGGAAATGAGCGTTGGCCACTGATCCTTTAATCAGTGAAGGAGGACACTACAGCATTATCAGTCAATTTGTGTTAGAATTCTATTTCTGTCTTCCAGGTTACAACAGCTGGATAGCAAGAGTGGAAAACTACCTCGCTATTTTTCCCACTTCTGACTAACTTAGAGACTCACTTTTAGAGGTACTCAATCATGGCTTGGATGAAGGTCCTTCTCTGAAGCAACCCAAACCCCAGCAGCGATGCAAAAACGCTGTGGCTTGATTTTGGAAGCCAACCCCAATCCAGTGCCACATCAAACTACCATGTATGTTATACCACACAAAATTCCAGTTCAAACTTTCCAAGATTCAGAAAGACAAAAAATCTCAGCTCGCATATAAGAGTCGACTGAGCGTCTTCTGCACATTCCAAGCTACCAAACGTGTTCCTGAGGTTTTATACTGCACTCTAGTGCAGCGAATCAGGAGCCCAAGATGCTGACAGAAGTGCCAAGTCGAAAATGAGTTTGATGACATCAGCTGCCACCCACTGGCCCGGCATCTGTTACTATGGTGTAATAGACCTGTTCCTAGCAGCAAGGCCATTTTGTCATGTCTAAACACCTTCGATTAATGAGTACCTCCTCCTGCTCTTCCCTCTCCCATGGCAGTCACAGCTCGGTGCCGTCCAGCTCTCTTCTGCTTATTCTTAAAGAGGGCTCAAACTCAGCTGAGTCTCATCTTTGAACTTGTAGAGTGTAGAGCTACTTGCCTTTTGACACAAAAGAGACTTAACACACACATACGAGGCATATGAATGCACACTGTACCAATACTACTAACTAATCAACAAATCACCACTGTGGTTTTTTTTGCACTGATGCTTGACTAATTTATGCCTTAAGCTTTGAAACCCCATTAAATCTCATGCATCTTTGTCTAAACCTTCCAATGGAAGTACTTTATTTAGATTACTGGCTTCATTTCTTTTCTAAGAGGTTGCAAAGAACATTCAATCTGTCATTCTGAACGTGTGATAATTCAGGAATGGTTCTGAGAGCTAACTACCATGATCCAACTGGAATAACATGAGGCATCATGACCTACTGAATCATGAGTATCATATAATGGCCAATAACTAGCACTAATGCACATAGCTCTATACAAGCCAGTTTACGCATAATGCCAACACAAGCGTACACAAGCAAGCTCGCGTGTACTAGCAAGCCCCCACGCATCCACAAGCGAGCTCATGCATTTAAAGGGTGAATATAACTGCTGTGTCAGAGCAGCAGTCTTCAAAACACTTCAAAAGAGGCCATTTTCAAAGAGGAACTGCTCATCCTCGAAAAGCATTATGCGTGTAGTTTGTGCATTTCTGGAGCATCTCTTCTGAAAGCCATTTTGCGCACTGCTACTTTGATATGCTCATTCAACAGTGAAAACCCTGTTTCTCCTTGATGTTAGCCCAACACTATTTTTCTGTTTCCTTTCCGCTGCACACGAGCCTGCGCCGCACATTTGCCGCACTTAGGAAAACAACGCTGCAGGACAGTTTGCCCACTCCCGGCTGCCCTGTTCCCATTTATTGCCCCTTCGATAAGACTACGGCCGCTACGTTGCCAGCCAGTTGTTCAGTCTCTATAAATCTGTGAAACACAAACTGCTAAGAGCTGAATCATATATCAGTCCATTATTCTGCCAGGGCTTCAGTGTATTAAACAAATGGATCAGCCTACAGCTGCAGAGAGGAAACTGGGAGGGAGGGGGCAAAGGTTATTGTCTAATTTAAATCTTGGCTGCCTTCCCAGGCCTGTGCCACATTCCAATTTGTGGCTGTGTAGCTTGGCGCTCCTGACAAAAGGGCCTTGCTGAAAATGCTGCTGTGGCCGCCCTCCAGAAATTGGTGGAGAAACGAAGCGATCAACAGGTCGGGGGAAGATTAACAGTGTGACTGGAGCTAATTAGCGTAAATTACGCCACTGCAAGGACACGCATATTTGGTCGAGGCTTGATGCAACATTTAATCTGAATTTCTTTGATTTTCTTATTTCTGGTAACGGTTAAGTGCATGCAATCAAAGGTCGTATTCACCTGTTACATGCAGAGACTGATTTAGTTTCAGATTTCAGATGTTAAGTGACATCTAAGGAGAGGACTTGCGGGCAGAAAAAAGAGACAGGTGTAGCTATTCGACAACAATGCGTTCACGTATCAAACATATATCAATTACTCCCTATTCATATTTAACTGACAAGCGAGCAGCAAAATAAGCTTTTTAAAATGAAGCGGCCTGACAGCTCCGCGTTTGCAAAGGGTTTGTTTCTCCTTGCTGACAAGAGCAATCTGTTCTAAGTACCTTGTTCATTTATTCCTTGCACATTTACACCTGAACTGTCATCTTAAACATTTTCCATTTCAAAAGAACAGTGAGATTATGATAGCAGCGTTGGGGGAAATTACAATGCCTAATCTTCGGCATTCATTTCTCGTCATTATGGTGACATTTTCGAGAGCTCGGGAACAAAGGCACACTAAAGGATTCGTTCAGTTGCACTGTAAAATTATTCCTCTCCCGAATGCAGGGAGACAGCAGGAAGATCAAAGGAAATGCAAAATATGACAGAATAAAGAATTACCGGAATTGTGCCGTGTTTTTAGGGGATTTCATTTCAGGACCTGGTGGAAAGAGCTCGGTTTCAGCAGCAAAGCAGTTATTATGGAAAGAAAACCCACTTTTAAGTGGATTTCTTTCATTTTTTTAGACTCTGACACTAAAATAACAAGCAAAAGTGGAAGCGTTCCTCTTTACATGCTGGTTTCCTGAAGGACAAAATCAAGCTAAGTATGCGGTCACTGTTAATGTTGCACGTCAATCATCTTCGTTCCAAGAACATTTAAACATGAAATCCCCATTTAAACATGAAACGGCCTTTCTTTTCCAAATGGTAGATGAATGATGACTTCAACAGACTCAAAATGCCATTTACTTTGATGTAGGTTACAGGGCAGATCAAGGAAACACTATGCATTAGAGTATATGGGAGATAATGTAGAGATACATTTGCTTTTTTCCAGTATATTTAAAATACTGTACACTAGGGCTGCACAATCGCAAATTTACCGTCATCGCGATATCAACATTTTTTCTGCCTAAGAACTTACTATAATTTAAATTACGTTTACATGTATTTAAGATTTAAAATGATTAAAAAATATTTTCAGTTATTTTTCAACAGTGTTCAACGGTTCAAATGTTTTATGGGGGGCATTAAATGCTTTGTTTAAGTAAATTCTTTAAAAAAACATATGGCATTTAATTTTTTTTCTGCATACACTAGTCAGCGTCTGGAGTCTATATCACCAGCAAATCCAAAGCAGAAAAACATTTAACACTATAAAGGCTTAAGTTTTTACGTACTTATCGCATGTGATATCGCCATGGCAACACTCAACAACATTATCGTATATTGCATGTTTTCCTAATATCATGCAGCCCTACTGTACACCTTGCATGTAAATCTCACAATGAAACACACTCAGATTCTATACCACCTAACTCGCCCCCTTTCTTTAAAATGTAGTATTCGTTTAGTGGTACTTCCTTCTGTTCTACATAGGACTCCATGATACAAACAAAATCGTAATATTATAATTGTATGTGCACATGTTTCAGTGATGTGAGATCCTTATAATGTCATGATTTGAGGAGTGGTATGTGTTATTTTCAGTCAAAATAATCTACAATTGTTGCATGCTTTAATTAACACCACATGAATTGCGAATGTTCCTCATAGCGCACAATTAAAGCACACAATTACGCCATTTGTTTAGATACTCATTTGCACACTATACACAAACCATTAACTGAAATTCACTGACTTCCTTCTTGCCAAAGATGTGTTAATTGATGAGCAGTAGTCAACGGTGCAATCAATACAATTAAAACAATGTTAGACTTTGCAATAATATTAGACTACATGTCAGTGTTTCTATTGAAATCGTTACAATTAACAAACTGAACATTGTCCAACCTTTGGTCGCCTGGAATACAGCAGGAATGTGCTCTAATGCGAATTTTACAGAATTGTACACAGAGATCAGTGACATGAACTGTATATTATTCTTCACCTAAGCACCAAATTGGAAAATGTGAGGTAGCAGAATAAACGGGAGCACACAGTCTACAGAAAAACACCTCGCCAGCCAAGCATCTTCCTGAAACCATGTAACAGTATAGCTTTCCACAGTCATCTGTCTTCATTAGTCCAGTGTGTTTGACCTGTTTTTCAAGTTCTCTGTCGCATGGAGGAGGTCTGTAGGGACCTGGCGCGCAGGCTACTCTTAGCACAGTTAGCTTAGGTCTGCACAAGGCCTCAACCCTGATACAAACTGCACAGACAATTACTGACAATAACTGGCCAAGTCAGGACCGCAGCAGACTGCTAGACCAAAGGGTGTCAGTAGAAGAGAACACCCTGAGCACAGCGTAACGGAAGGAGAAACACTTTTTTTCCCCCAGCATTCTGTCACCGGGCGGTTTAGATAGAGACGGAAAAGTCGAATTAACTAATACAGAGGGAGCCTTCATCCTGCCATTCACCTCTGTTAAAGATATCATTGCCATTAAATGGATTTGATGGAGACTGTCAAGACATTTCTGCCTTTCTGAATGAGACGGAGCTCACGGGCGTCATTCTGTCCAAATTTAGAACAATCATCTCCGGAAAAAGAATGGAGACTGGGGAACGATGCAGAAATGAGTTTTTCACGTGTCGAGCGACCGAATATTTCTTCGACTGTCCGAGGTGTCTGGTGGACTGCAGAAAACTGGCCTCGGGCTGTTCATTTTTTTCTCTCTCTCTTTTTAAAAGACCAGATCTTGTTTCAAAGCTGATCCTTCTACAAGGTGCCTGTGTAATCATTCCCTTTATGAGGGTCAGTATGAAAATCGCACTCAGTTAAAAATCGGAAAATTGACAGCTCCAGAGATCAAGTGAGGCTTTCATTCTCTCCTCCCGGTCTTTCATTTCATCCAGTGATATTCAAATCAAACTCCCTGTGACTGATGCAGTCTAATCTGTCATTCTGCTCTCTGGCCAGAGGCACTGCGTTTCACACACTGGTAGAGATGCTGTCAGATCAGAGTTGTCATGTATAACAAAGCATGTTTAAGGGATAATTAGGGCCAGATGGTTGTTTCTGGTGCCAAGCTAGACAGACAGTCCATATGCCCGTCTGCGGCACATCTGCATGACTGTAAGCTAGACTACTCTCACAAGTGTCAGTCACTGCGATCTCTATAGCTTCGATGACATGCCCCTCCTTTGTCGGGACGAGTTAATGATCATATGCTCCTCCAATGTGGCGGTACAAACGTGATCTGGGCAGCGTCCCTTCTTTTACATGCAAGTGTAAAACAAATGGCCAATTCATATAAGAGCAAAACAGTTGAGAGTATGAGGAACGGCTCATTCAAACAGAGCAAAACAACCGGAGCTGAACACTAATTGGTAATGATCAGTCAAGTCTGTAAGCCAAGGCTTTTGTTTTCTTTGACTACAATTTGCATGTTGATGACACTCTTTCAACAAGACCACTCAAAGCAACACTGAGAAGCAGCCGCACTCCGTGGCCAACAGCATGCTGATCTCATTTTCAGCCATCAATTAGGATTAGTACAACACATCTCCATATATTATGCTGTGGGGGGAAAAAAAAGAGAAATCTTTCATAAATAGACTCGTAAAATCGATACAGCCCATGTAACTCCATCTGGGTGATTTTGAAACGAACACCCTGGACTAATTTTGGCAGAGCGGCTGCCAGTAACAGTAATACCGGCATTAATAACCCCCCGGCAAATCCACGCGAACAGAACTGTATTTGGCCTGGCGCCCTCCCCATAGCACTTTATTAACTGTGTAGAAATAGCATATAATGCTTTCCATGTACCAAAACACACAGCTGGCGTTCTGGGGCCTAATTCGTCATTGTTATTCAAGAGCTTGCTCACCCAACACTTAAAACAAGATCCTTCTAGATTCTAATTAAGCACTAAGGTACCTCCCAAGGGTTCCGCTTTGGCAAAGCAAAAGCACTTTGATTTATGTAGCACTTTGTTGTTAGCACTCGCAGGCTCGCCTGTTGTGAGCACACCGCTGATGAGTATGTGCATAGAGCAATTACTCATATTTGTTAATTAACTCCCACTAACAATGTTTTCCTCCACATTGTGATAAAAATGCAGCAGATTGAACACAAATATGGCCCGTTATTTCATGTCTCCACCTACAAGCAATTAAAACGAAAATAATTTGCTGTCTATTGAGCCCTCGCTGGGAGGGGAAACTTTCGAAGCATACCAAATAACGGCCATTTAGCCCGCACAGCCAGCAATCACACACTACTGATAGGCTTTTAAAGCTCTAATTAGCTCTCAACCTTGTGGCCGTCCGACGGCATCCCTCTAAAGTGCGAGTGCTCGCGCTGGCGAATTACTCCAAATATCGCGGCTCTCCTCGGCTAGCCCTTCAGCCTCGCAATCATTAGACACAAACACTCTCCCACGGCAGAATCACTGAGGTTAGCCACCACTACTGTCTCCCACTACAGAACACCAGCCGGAGTAGACACAAGCACTTTCGCAGCATAATGTCAGAGATTAAGCACTGTGCCAAAACAGAGGCGCCTGAGATTAGACGCCAACTCAGGGCTGAAATTACACACTGATTCAAAGTCACGTAGATTAAACACTAACACTCCACAACAGGGATGCAGAAATGAGACTCAATCACAACTTCAATGAGATTAAACACACTCAGGCCCCCAACAAAGGCTTCATAATATATTGTCTGGTAATCCTTATCGCAGTATCTGCAATACTGAGATCACATTCAAATGAGCCTCTGTGTTTCTGACATGGCGGACAATCACAGTTCTAGGAGAGTTGCAGGGTGCTCTGATGAACTGAGGTCTTCATGCAATCCAACATGTATTATTAATTAGGCCAAACACTATCTATTAAAGACAAGGTGTTCTTAAGGGACCCAAAAGTTTTCCTTCTATTTCAGTTTTTCCTTGACATTTTGCAAGTTTGTGGACCACAAATCAATTCATTCTTATATGACCATATTCCTATTGTACTTAGACACTATTTAGGTAAAGGATACATTAATATGTTGAAAGATACCAAAATTGCAATCTGTAGCCGGATAATCGCAATATTCATATTTCGTGCGTATATGTACCTTCAGTGCATCCCAAAGATTATTTGATTAGCTTCTATCTATCTATCTATCTATCTATCTATCTATCTATCTATCTATCTATCTATCTATGTATATATATATATATATATATATACACATACATATGTGTTGACCTGAACTCAATACGTTTATGCATTTGAGGAATTTGCTGGACAAACTAATCCAATCCATGGGGAACGCACCTCACAACTTACAGGACGTGTAAGTAAAGGATCTGCTGTTAACGTCTTGGTGCCAAATATCACAGCACACCTTCAGAGGTCTTTTGGAGTCCATGCCTCAATAGATCACAGCTGTTTTTGGTTACACGAGGCAGACCTACACAATATTAGGCAGATAGTTTCAATGTTATGGCTGGGTGTATGTCCTCTTAATTATTTTACTGCAACAGAAACAGGAACGGCTGAAGATCTATTTTGCTGGTTTGTTCAGGTCGTATTGATTTAGGTCTCAAAATAAACCCAAGGCTGGAACTGAAAAGATGAAACCCTTCACTGAAATTTCTTATAGGGAGCCCTGACAGTGTTTACTGCAGATTCCTTCAAACACTTAATAATAAAGCTCATGTCCGCTCACTTTCACAGCCAGTAGGCGAATACATACATACATCGGTAAGGAAACCCATTCCTCTCGTATTATTTCTTGTGAACTGAATGCAGCGTCAGACCAAACCTGTCTATTTCTGTTTCTATTTAATCTCAACTACCTCCATTACAGTGGCCAAGGGACAGAGATAAAGCCGATAGCAACTTAATTGCCTTCAGCCTTTGACAGAACACAGATGAATAGGCTTCACTTTCCTTTTTTTGTGTGTGTGAGAGCAAAAATGGCCGACCACCAAGGTAATTACAGATACTGGAAGTCAAATGGAGTCGGTGTTAGCTCTCTCCAACTCCCTCCGCTGCCTCATTAGCTGCGATTGCAACCTTTTTATTCGGATTTCACAAAATCTGGAAGTTTGCGAAAGATCTAACTCTCTAAACGCTTGTGGAACTGAGGAGTGGACTGAGGGGTCGGAGTGAACCTGGCCAGTGTTATCCCCCCCCCCCCCCAATTCTCTGGTGATTTGATGTGTGAGCCAAGAAAGCAGAAGCAGATGAATGGTCTCCTATGAGAGGTTTATTAGGGGTGAGTTAAAGGGGAATGGTATTAAAACAATACTCCATTAAACTGACAGACACTTTGCATTGAAGTCCTGCTACTGTTGGAAAAAAAAAGTAACTGATCTTCTACAGCTGGGGATCCAAGGAAGACTGGGCAAGCAAACACATGCAGCCACACACACACACACACACACACACACACACACACACGCCAAGAACACTGTCTACTGTTCTTTAAAGCTGAGCACGCACTAGAAATCTGTTGAATTATACGCTATCTAGAGACTATGTGTTTATTTTTATGTGAGCGCTGGCAGGACTTTAATAATTGGCATGAAAAGTTGCTCTGAGCCTGAAAAAGGTAACAAATGAGCTGTTAAATTTCCAAATCCATTTTACTCAAGATAAGCATATTGTTGTTGTTGCTATTCCCTTATAAAGTTGAGTCAGAGTGCGCAGTGGAATAACTTTAATGACTAAAATGACAACTAGAGCACTTACTTTAGGCCTAAAAGTCCCTGTAGACTGTACACGCTTGACAGAGACTTCTCTATGTAATGATAAGAATAGAGACCAGATGATTAAGTAAATCTCCCTTCATAAAATACACATGTGCATTGACTAGTTAACACCAGGCATACACTCTTAAAATAAGGTATCTAAGTGAACATACGGTTAATGGGAAACACTTCCTAGGACAAAGAGTATTTACATTATCTCCAGGTTCTCTGAACTTTCGAAAGGTTCTTCACACTCATATCTCACATGTATCTTATTTACAGACCAATCAACTCAACAGTTTCTTTTGGAACTCAAATTCTTTTCTATTGTTTTTGGGGCTTTTAATTAAACAAAAAAAACATATTCGACCTTTTTGTTTTGTTTACTTCATCCCATTTGCAAGTAATATAAACAAAACGTTAAATTTGTTCCCTTTACCTTTGTTAAATCACATTTAGGAATAGAAATGCCACTCATTTTTGTTTTTCTATTAAAATAGTTATGTTCCTCACAGAAAATGAGCCAATGAATCTCAGTTTGAAAGAATAATTCTTTGTATAATAAAGCTAAAAACCGAAAAACTGGGAATCCCATTATATTTATCAGAGTATTATATCCAGATTCTATAATCCAGAGTTTATATCATGTGAACAAGCGAACAAGTGAACAAACACATTTATGAACAATTTTTTGCTAAAAGTTAACTATTCGGATTCACTCTGAATGCAAAGTATTAAAGATCTCAGCACACTGTACTCCGACTGGTAGCTTACAATCCCCTTTATGAGCCTTTCGGAAATGAGCCTGTGGGAAAAAAAATGGTTAGAGAGCCTTAACTGAACAATCGCAAGCTTTCATAAACCCACACAGCGTGTCATTATTTTCACGCTCCTTCATAATGGCTGGTTAACCTTGGACAACTGTACTGTAACACTTTAATCAAAATCCAGTTAATGCTTAAGATGATACGATGTAATCTTTTAGCAGCTTTCTAGCACGTCAATAAATAAAGAGAAAGATAAGTGGGAAAAAAAAGAAGAGGGAAGAAAGGAAAAGATCTTGCTAGTCTCTCGGGAGAACTTGCTCAAGTCCAATTTACCTGTGCAATTTAAAGGAGCTGTGAGGAGGATGGGGAGCGTGAGGGTTGAGGAAGGTTAGCGGTGCTTTTCATCGATCTGGCACGCAAAGCAGTTATGTAGCCAAAGATGCGGAAGCTTTAAAGGCTGACTGTCACCACAGAACATCCATTTTAAAAGCGAAAACTTAGCGTTTGTACTCTGGCACTTGTATTTTCATCAAAAACATTGTAAGCAGAGTAGGCAGCGTGCCTGTGAGCAAGATAAACACTCTGTAAAATATTTTTAGACAAGTGAGATGTCCATGTGTTCATCTTTAAACTTAGCAAAGTAAGCTTGATTCATTCTTCTCCAAAGAACAGAACTGATTTCAAACCAGTTCTTACCATTCCTGTCAAGGTGAGGAGGATTATATAGACAGAACAAAGTTGATTCCAGACCTCCATTCTGACGCAAACATTTGCTGAAATATAATCTATAGCCCTGAGGGAAAAAAGTGCTTGCTGAAAGAAAAAGAAATGTTGGAAGCCACTTTACAACAGGCACTACAAGAGTCTAATGAGTAACCAGTAGTGGTGCTACCTCTTGAGGGGACTACTGCTGTAGAAAGATGTAAAAAGGCCTCAAAATGTTCACCCCAGGCTGACAAAAGGTACTGTCAAGACCTCATTTCCCTGATGGTTAACCCTTGCATCTCCATTAGTTCAGCATGAACAATGTGAAGCAAACAGCCAGATATTTACAATACAATAGCCTTACAAGATGGCCTTTCGTAGCTACTGCCATTACATATGTGGCTAATCCAAACTGACTGGCTGTAGAAAGGGGTATGGATCAAGGGTTTCACAGTATTATGAAAAATAATACTGCAATTCATCGATCAAGCATAGCACTGGAGCCGCTCTACCATCAAAGCTATTAAGCTGTATAGATACACTAACAAACTTCTGGCCAACTCCACTCTTCTCCATCCATCAGTCTGTCAACAACACAAGCTCTTCTCATATTTCATTTAGCACGCAATCAGAGACGACATTCTGAAACTCTTAATCTCCGATCTGAGTGTTTTCTAATGGTGAAGCAGTGGGTACGTGTGCCCCTCACTCCATGTCAATACTTTCTCCATAAGCAACAGATGGGAAGCAGATGCTCTGCTTCCCTAATACGACTTTATTAGAACCTAAATGTAACATTGGGTTGCTGTGTAGTACAGAGGGATGGGCTGGCGTTTTTGTTAAGGATGTTTCTGAGGCCAATAAAAATCACATCAGCAACGAAGCAATGACTGTACGAGTTTTGGAAAGCAACTACAAAGGAGCCACTCTCCACTTTTAATACACGCATGAAATAAATATCAGCACTGAGGGAAACCATATGTTTCTATGAAAAGCCTCACACTGCTTCAATCATCTTTTCGTTTGTTTTTTTTCCCCCCAGAGTAGAGTTAATGTTCACCAAATTCTCCCGTTTTTTGTTTTTTTTTAATT
>JBBIGB010000039.1:12306544-12320908 GCA_037577075.1 Alestopetersius hilgendorfi
AGAGAGAGAAAGAAAGAGAGAGAGAGAGAGAAAGAAAGAGAGAGAGAGAGAGAGAAAGAGCTAGCAATGGCCAAAAATGCTGACAGTCACCAAACGGTGGCCAAACTCAGCTCTGAAAAATGCTGTCTCATTATTTGTTATACTATTGCTCTCTATCTCGTTTTATGCAGACGTGTTCCGTGGCTAACCGGACTCGGGCGCTCAGAATAATGCAGCTTTGTGAATAAACTGAAGAGAACACAAACAAACAAACCAACAATGGGATAATGAATAACAAATAAACACATTCATTAACATTTGGGCGACGCCCTCTGTCACGCATTTGTTATGACGATTCAATTTGCGGGACTTTAATAAAGCGCATACTTGCCATCACTGTAAGCCATAATAAAATATGAGCAGCCTGGTTAATGGTATCCACATGACTGGGAGGCCAGTGCTGCATGTCTGCTGTGTGAAGTCGGACTTTGTCAGTCCAACATTGTTGCAAGATGCAGGCCAAACAAATCAAAAGGCCCCAGTGTAGTGTACTGACATTCAGAAGCACTTGAAAACAACCAGAGATCCCATGGCACGCATTTAAGCGTATGAGTTAAAGAATTCCACTTGACTTCCAGCAAAATGACATTAACAAAACAGAATCGTCCGAAACAATGTAGGCATGTGTTCGCTTAAGCCTTTCAGAAGTGGGCCATTTTTCTTGTAAATTTCCCTTGACTGCTACCACATGTGTGCTCTGTCTAAACTGAAAGCTCGAGCCCAGAACCGCACTCATTACCCCGGGACCAGAGAGCAGCGAACCGGCCTGCGGAGGCAGCCAATCAGCAGCCTCATGGACCCGGGCCTGTAACTAGAGGCCCGAAATCCCGCCAGAGCCCGTCAAATCCGAAACCACACATCCAGCACTAACTCAGACCTAATACTGTACCTCTGGGTAATTCATCCTCAGTATCAAAAACCAGGAGCTTCACTTTCACACAGACAATGAGAGGTGATGTTTTTGTCCCCAGTAAACTGTGATTGCAGCCTTGATTTCTTCTCTAACCCCAATGGCACTACGCTACAACTCTATTTCCCTTATTTCCTCCACGCCTGAGGACATTTTACAAACCGAGACCTAAAAGAGGGGGTCTTCTAGTGTCCTTCTACACCCTCTCTCCTTTCATCTCATATCTCATTTCCTTCTTTTCTCCCCCCTTCATCCAACTGTCCAGCATCAGCCACAGCTTCGTTAGACCTGAGCGCAGAGCCTAATTAAGGCTTGTGCCATTCGTTTTGATACGGCTATAGATTTAGAGCAATCTGTGACGTTTCAAAGAGCTTTGGACTTTGCAGGCATTAAAACTGGCAGAAGTTCTGCAAAGGAAATACTGATTTGAATAAGAGCTGAATAACACCACCTTAGGCGGTGGGGCACGAAACAGCATGATCAAAAGTAAAAACATCAAAAACGGCATCATAAGAAGAACTATTTTTGAAACAAAAAAAAGAGCTGATTGCAACATGCCCCAGTTTCTAATCCTGCAAATATTGAGGAAGACAAAGTGGCCTATATTGCATTACTAAAGCATCCTCTAAAGTGCTTTAAAGCAAAAAGGCGTACTGTCAGAGATTTTTCTGGGGCATGTCTATGTGCATGTGTTCTCATTGCCTGTGATGCCAACAATATGATCACTTACACATTTTCTCATAACAATCAACACAGAGCTGGGTGGTACTGATAAAACCGATAGTATTTTCCAAATAAATCCTGTAATCAGGTGATATTCAAGGTTGTATCCACAACATTAGCGGCCCTTTTCTTTCTGTCCATCAAACCTGACATAGCTTGTTGGAACTGGACTGTTCTGCCACACCAAAGTGAACCTTACGAGCCATTTTAAGCCTCAATCTGACCGAAACCATATTGGAACCTTACTGTTATTGCACTCTTATGTATCGTCAACAGTTCTTTTACAATGTACAGGAACTGTGAAGACAATGCAAATGGTAACTTTTCATTGTTGTGAAGCTTTTGTTATTTATCAGCATAGCCAAAACTAAAAACCAGTGTTATGTGACACTAATCCTCGTATACTGTTACAATATTCACCTTAGGGTGGGCAATATGAAAAAATAAAAAATAACATCATGATACAAGAAATGGTCATAGCATATGACATCAATTTTTTTTATCATAAAAGAGGAACAGTGGCGTTATTGTAGCCTTAATTATACTTTGTTATGAATCCTGCACTTTATCAATGCCCTTTAAATATACAATATCGATTATATATTTATTTCAATCACAATAAATACTGTCATATTGTCCAGCTCTAACTTCACCCAGTACTAAATCTAATTCTTCAGCCGCAGAAACTCCTGAGACCTCATCTCTCCTATACTCTATACTTCTATAGTCTAACTCTTTCTTCCTCCAGCATCTTGGAAACTACACCTGACAGCAGAAAATGGCACAACAGGACTTTTCTATTCATTCTGCTTCTTCTTCAACTGTAGGGCTGGAGGGATATGACAAGTCATTCTGCGCTGTGTATAAACAGACACTTCCATATTTTGTGCTCTACTTCTCTATGAACGAAGCAGAACTATATGTAGAAGCAGAGATGGAGAAGTAGAAGGTAGAAGTCGAGCGATAGATAGAAGGGTCATCTGAAAGTATTGGGTTAAGCTATAATGAAAGGGTCCATATCTGACTCCACGTGAAGGCGACAGAAACAGAAAGCCATGGCCTGTGTTGCTCGGTTTTGCCTTAAACAAGCAGTAGCACCACAGTGGCTTTGATACAGTGTTCAAATATGTTGTTGGAACTCAAGCCTGTAACATATCCAATCTCCAACCAAAGATTAGATTTCTGGGGAAGATTAGATTTCAGGAAATCTTTCACTTTTTTATGTTTCGGAGCAAAGTCTAGATAAGATCGCATCAGTCCGTGAAAAAAAAAAATGATGGGATGCACTTTACAGGCACAGAACGCACGCTGCAGTAGGTTGGATACCTGTGAAAGTGCTCGGGAATCTTGATGGCATTTCTGTGAAAACTTTACTCAAGTGGCCCAACGGCAACATTTCCAGAGGGCTCTCACAACACTGAGCCCCCCCAAATTACACAACTGTTCCAATGAAAAACATTCCGATCATATCAGCCCGATGTGGCAGGGAAGCACAATCCACTCATTGTCCAGTAACAGGAGCTCTCGGCTCTTTGTTAGGGAGGCTCACATAACTATTGGTTTACGTGCGCGTAAATCTCTTCTTAATCAGCCATCATAGCCTTAATGCAATGTGACACTCTTCATTATGGAATGGATTAAGCTTGAGTAGTAAAAGCTACTTCTGGACGAGGCGGGGGGGGGGGGGGGGTCTTCTCTTTTTTCCCCCAAAGAAAAGTGGGATGGACATTACAAAAGTTGGGCAAGTGCTTAAACACCAGCAGGAGCTCTTTGGCAACTTTGGAGAGGAGCAGCTTTTTCTGGGGGTATTATTATCACTATTAGTTCATTTTATTCATTTTATTTATTTACCAATTTATTTGCTCAGAAAATGTGCATGCCTTACCTACATGCAAAAAAAAAGAAATTCTAGTCATGAATGAGCTTGCTGAGTGCAGCTTTCTTTTTCAAAGTGGCAACTTTGCAGAGGAGCACAGCTTTCTCGGGTTGGGGGTGGGGGGTAATATTATTATTCATATATTAATATTTTTTCCAAAACAGTCTCCGCACTGAGAAAACCCAAGCAACCAAATGAATGTGCACATCTTTCCTACACGAAAGGACGCTCACAGAGTGACTGGGGTGCAGCATATTCCCACACATTTGAATGGAGTTTCAATGCAGCGTTCTTTTTCACTGACTGGGGTGAAGTCAAGTGACCAGAAGTGTCCACCTGCAAGCCCCCATAAGTGATGCACTGACATTTTCCAACAGTTTTCCAACTCGCGCCTCATTTGCTATGTTGCCATATCATTGTAGCAGCCATAAACACGGGTGCAACAACGATACACAAAGTTTCGCCGCTGCCATGTGGAGGGAAAAAGCCACAGCCACAGTTTCTCACCTTGTTGTAGCCATAGTAGCCCAAGCAGTGGGAGAAGTCCAGGCTCTCCGGATGGTTCCCCCCTGCAGATGGATAAAACCGTACATCCATGTTTCCCCCCACTCCTCAGCCACGCGCAGCTGCACGAGGGAGCTCGAGAGAGTCCCGGCTTACAATCCGTGCGCAAAAGAGAGGGAGAGTGAGAGAAAGAAGGAGGGCGAGGGAGAAAAAGAGAGAGGGAGAGACTACAAAGGAGAGTGTGGGAGGACAGGAGCGAAGGAAAGGAGTTGGTGGAAAGAAAAAGTTTCAGTAATCCTGGTCTACACGAGGAGTTTGTTTAGGAAATGTTCTGCACAAAGAGGGCGCAAAAAGCCGCACACGCTCCTTTCTTCCCAGGGATGACAGAAAGTAACACAAAAAAGATGATTTTTCCAGTTCAGAGGAGCGTCCGAGCATCTGATCAAACTAGCAGGATCCAATGGTTCACTAAAAAGCTAGAGGTGGAGAAATAAAGCCTGGAGTTTAAAGTCCGTCACCATGATCATCCGGTTTCTGCGTAAAAGCCTCCTCGAGAACTTGGAGAGAGGGGTTTCAGTGGCTCTCTGCTCTCCTGGCTTCATCAATCTCCATCAGCCTGTTGTTCCTAAAGCAGAATGAAAGACAGAAACGCGCGGCTGAGTGTGACCACGCCTCCCGGCGAACAGAACCACGCCTCCGGTGCAATGAAGCCACGCCTCCTTCCACACAGCGGCAACAGAAACATGCACTGTATGGACCAAAATATTGGGACACACCTGTTTTCCACTGTCTGTACTATGCCCCCTTACCTCCAGTGAAGTATAATCTTAATGCTTCAGTATACCAAGACATTTTGAACAACAGAATGGACACAGTTTGGGGAAGAACCTTTTCTATTCCAGCAGGACTGTGTCCCAGTGCACAAAGCAAGCTCCATAAAGACATGCTGGATGAGTGTAGTGTGGAAGAACTTGACTGGTCCACACAGAACCCTGACCTCATCCCCATCCAACACCTTTAGGATGAACTGGAACAGAAATTGTGATCCAGACCTTCTGGTCCAGCATCAGTGTCTGATCTCATGAATGCTCTACAGAATGAATGGCCACGAATTTTCACTGAAACTTCAAAATCTTGCTGAAAGCCTTCCAAGAAGAGTGGAAGCTGCTATAGCTGCTAAGCAACTTCAATATTACAGTCCCATGCATTTGAATGCAATGTCACTAAAGTCACTGATGGTGTAATGTTTAGGCGTCCCAATACATTTGTCCATATAGTGTTAAGTCTTCAGTATTTAAGGAAAGATACAGATTTTGGTTTGTCTTTTTTGAGTGAATTTTGTTTAGATTTACCAGTTTGTGCAGATAATATTTATCTGTTAACTTACTGATACAGTGACTTCGTTTTTAAAGGACTCATAATGAATTTTTATTTCATTAAATTTTTCCTTGACATTTGGGTATATTTTGTGCCATTGTATTTGCACATGACAGTTATTTTTCAACCTCTCTTTATTCTTTAGAATGAACCACACTGGTCTTGTTACTGTGCCTTTAAGGCTTGTATATGTAAATGGCTCTCGGCTGCTCTTCCACTGTCAGTACAAAGTCTATACAGACTGAAACACGCCTTATTACTTCAGTGTAAAGTGAAAATTTGTTATATGTGAACACACAGCACACGGTGTGAAATTCTTCCTCTGTATTTAATCCATTCACCAAGTGAAGCAGCGAGCAGCCAGGAAGACAGTGCCCGGGGAGCAGTGTGTGGAGACAGCATCTGACTCAAGAGAACCTCATTGGTGCCACTAGCAGTCCTGGGATTCAAACCCATGACCTTCTGATCGCAGGGACAGCTCCCTAACCACCAGGCCACCAGCCGCCACATTGATTTTAGCATCAAAGGGTGGGCTTATCATATACGGAATATGTAAATTAAATATATGTAAATGTTTTTATGACATCACAGAGGCAATACATTTAAAATGTTATAACGTTTCTAGTTATAAAAGTTTTATACCTTTTATAGGGCGCAGAAAAGTACCCTAAATGGTATAACCTTGAATGTTACTATTTGATATTTAACCAATGTTTACAAACTATACCAAACTCCTATCAGGAACATTCAGTTTGACATGTAATGGCCCTTTAAGACAAACAGAACATGCACTATTTGAAATCAGACTAATTGAATTCTAAAAAAAAAAGCTAAATTCATAAATGTATCCATTTAACTCTTTAATTTTATTAACTGTTTGAGTTTCTGCTGGTTCAGCGTTTGAGTTTTAGTAGAGCTAGGGTAAGTAATGACAGAAAGTAACGTAACTGGATTGCTCAGGTCGAAACAATAGATGATTTTACATGGGAGTGCACGGCCTCATTTAAACAAAGGTTTGACGATACCCTCTGACTGTTATACCTTCTCTATATGAAAAGTACAGTAGAGTAGATTCGCTCATGACTTGCTGTGTCTTAACCTCTTGTGACACATTTAAATTCGAAAACTGGGCTTGCAAATTAGAAGCAGGTTGTCTGCATTTGAATAGG
Organism: Alestopetersius hilgendorfi; assembly: GCA_037577075.1. Classification (NCBI taxonomy): domain Eukaryota; kingdom Metazoa; phylum Chordata; class Actinopteri; order Characiformes; family Alestidae; genus Alestopetersius; species Alestopetersius hilgendorfi. Next base: position 12,313,143 of record JBBIGB010000039.1, read on the forward strand.
CCACTTCCTCTTCAGCCTTTCCAAAGAAGTCCAAACTACCTTCTGCCAGTATCCACAGGAATACCAGGAACTGGGTGGTTTATGATACTTTATGATAAGCCATTAGACAATGGGTTAAAACTTATACTTTGCATAAATGAGCAATTTAATGCTTACATATGTTTATTTACATATATTTATACAGAGGAGAAAAAATATATTAATATAAATTTAAACACACATACATATGTATGTATATATATATATAGAGAGAGAGAGAAAGAGAGAGAGAGAGAGAGAGAGAGAGAGAGAGAGAGAGAGAGAGAGACAGAGAGAGAGAGACAGAGAGAGAAACAGAGTCCTTTCTGTGGCCTCAATTGCTAAATCAAACAACTGTGACTGTCCAAGGCAGCTGGATTTATTCCCTCATGTGACCACAAGGGGCAGGAAAATGAAATGTTAACTAGCGAGGGATTATTATCGTTTTACTCATTCACTTCAGACCTCATTTCAGACCTTCTCCACGACTTCTACAGCGGTGGTGAACGGGACACGAGTCAAACTTCCAGTCACTATTACCTTTGTGTTTGTAAACAGAAGAGATGTAATGAATTGGATGAAAAGTGAATGTTTTGCATACAGTCAAGTTTTACATTTTCCTTTGCATTTACATCAAGATAAACAGAACAAATGTAAAGCAGAGCATATTGGGATATATACAGAATGTAGATTGAGTGAGTTATTCACTCACAAAGCAATTCATGATGCAACTGCATACACTGAATTGCAGAAAGACAAACTGGCTTTTAATGGTTATAACCATAGAGAACACATTTTAGTCATACTATATTATTGTTTATATCAGTAGTTTGAACTGAGTTTTAAAAAGGACACAGCTTGTAACAAATTGGAAACCCGTCTCCCCTCTGTCTGTCTAAGGCAGTCCGGTGTCAGGGTGCCTCGCTGACAGAGGCATCAGAATGTATCAATGTGTCGAAGAGAACACTGTCAAAAAGTATCATGACAGCATAAGCCAAACATGGAGAAAGCGCCTCAGGAAAAGGAGAGCGGTGCTTGCATGCCGAGGCTGAGGGTAGACCAGCACTTAACCACTGATTCGCTTGAAAAATATACACAGCCTTAAAAAATACTCCTTCTCTGCAATTACACCTGTGCTATTTTACCATCAGCAGCTTAATATTTATGATAAGACCCCTCGTTTGAAACCACTTGTGTTCAGTGTCTGCAGATATGCATAAGACAGTTTAATGTGACTCAAACGTGGACGCAACAGTGGAAGAAAGCACTGGCTTGATGAATCCTGACATCTGGAAAGGATTATTGTATGTTTGGAGAAAGCCGGCAGACACCTTGAGCCCGTAATGGCTGTGCATGACTGTTAAACAGGGTGGCAGGAGGACTGCAGCAACTGACCCATCTATACTCCTATTCTTTCATAGGAACCATCATCAGCTTGGATGATGCAAAGCTAAACAAAGACGATGGAAAACTCAAAATGGGGGACAAAACACCTCAATTTAGAGTATATTTTCTTTCAAATGTCATTTAGTCTTTATGTGTGTGTATCTTGTAATCCAGTTAGTACAATCTCAAATTCATCGATGTTGAGGTTTCCAGTCTGCATAAAGGTGAAGTCAGAGTTATTGCAACTTTCAAGATATAGCTGCAACAGAATATGGTATTTTATATTCCCTAGCTAGTGCTATAGAATGTGTTTTCTGTAAGCCTGTATGCCAGTGGCAGAAATGGTACAGCTTTTGGAGGATTTGCTTCTTCTAGATTACAACAAACTGAAAAGTTTATAGAAATACTGTAGTGGTAAATTTCACATTGCAATTTAGCTCAACTTAAGGACACTATAATGCAGTTTTTACTCAATATCTCTGCAGTTAGGAATCTATCATACAATCCCACCTGGCATTTTCTCCTTTTGGGCTCCCAGCTGTGGATGGCTGTATCATCATTGGGGTTTAGACTCAAACTCTCCTAAAATTGAGATGGAGAGAGTCCCAGCTAGAGCAAGATTACATAAAAACACAGTTTTAATGTCTGCTTAAGTCTCTCCAAATTCTACTTAATGTCTCCAACAAAGAACTTTTGTCCTTGAACTCAAGATATATTCTCTAATGCTATAATACATACACTGTAGTCCGTGCTCTAAACTTAGATACTGTAATACAGTATTTCTTGATTCCCATTTCCAGTTTGTTGTAAGGAACATTTTCTCCTTTTGGGCTCACAGTTGTGGATAGCTGTACCAGTGCTGGGGTTCAGATTCATGATCTCTTACAGCTGTGATGAAGGCTTAGATGATGGCACCCACAGTGAGTAATAACTGTCATATTAAAAACAGTTGGCGCAGAAGCATTGTTACCATGGCCCACTATACTGAAGTGGAAAACAAGTCAAAACGTGAGCTATTTTTCCCACTTAAGCCTTGATTATTGGGCTAAACTACACAAAAATGATGACTGTCTGAATTCTCAGACACTACACATCCCATAATGTCCAGGCTTCTATCATTTGAATGCAGTTTGCATAATCCGTCATCAATTCCATACTAAGGCAATTCCAAAAATTCCATACTGTGCAGCAATTGTTCTGAATACAGAGTTGGCAGAAGGTAAACATGGACTTTAACAGCATCGATTTTTGTCTTCAGCAGGTTAACCACTATATCCGCACAGTAATAGCAAGGCTAGTGGTGAAACCAACCACTTCTAGCTTATGAAAATGCATATCAGATCAATATGGTATATTTCATATACCAAAAATAATCTATTTTTAAATAAAACGGACATTATGTGTTTAACTGCTCCAGTTGCTAGCATATGTCATCTAGCTGTCATGAATTAATAATGCAAAAGCAAGATCAGGCATGCAACATGTGCATTAAATTATTCATACTGAAGTAAAACAGGGAAATCAAGTGAAAGGAGAATCAGAAAAGGAGTAAGAGTGGGTGTTAAAAGAAAAAAAAATGTTCTGAAAGTGATTTAAAATGACACATGTCCAAAGCAAATAAGACTGAAAATCCATGCTGGTGCTTGGGCACAGAAACGAGCTTTGACTTGCGCTTGGTTGAACAGCTATTCGTGGTTAGAATACGTCAGAAAAGATGCAGCTTTCTGTTTTTCATGCACACTGTTCCGCTCTTATGACTGACAAGAGGTTGAACAATGCCCCCCTTAATTCTGTTTGTGCCCCTCTACAAGCAAGAAGTCAAAACACAGCCCTGGTTGCACCACCGGGGAGCCCCACAAGTTGTAAAATATTTCAAGGATTGTAAAAAGATATATGTTGTGTGCTAAGATTTCTCATTAGTTTTAATGATATTTGCGCCAGTGTTGGGTAAGACTTGTTCAGCCTCACTTTTCAGAATAAATTATTAGGCAATATCACATTTCTTTACAGCAAGCTTCCCTGGCGACACTATCAGCCTGAAGAAAACCCAATCGCAAATGGTATAGTAGACTGGAAACGTCTGTAGTTGCAATTGCAATCTTTCAGTTTCGCACCTCAAAACACCATTTGATCAAACAGTGTGATATTTCACTCGCAAATGAAATCAAAATCATTTGAAGTCTGAATGTAATTATCTGAGCAGAAACTGGTTAATGCACTACACTATCCCATTATCTTGAATGAGAACTTAGTCAAGTAGAAGAAACATGGAGCATGATTGGTTCTTAATGCTCTGTTCTTTATTGGATGGTATAAATGTATCTCATATCTGGTGTTTTTACCTTGTTTTTTTTCAGCAATTGAAAATGATGAAAATCTATACCAGTTCCATGAAAAGCTCCCTTGAGAAGTATCTGGTCCCCAGTCAGCAAGACTGGGAATGCTTCCAGCAAGAGTGACGACGGACGAGCGTCGAACAGCACACTTGAAAACGTGGTACATTCGTGGTATTATTCACCTCTTCCATTTGTTGCACAGTCAAGGGTGAGTTGATGATTTGGTCCTTCATTTTGTGCAGGCTGCACCAGTGCCAAGGTTTAATTAAATAGCGCTGGATCATATTCAATCTCACAAATGAGAGCAAATCCCTAATAGCGTTCTAATAACGAGCGAATACATCCACCCCTTTAGGCTGTACATGTCACGTTACATCTCCACCATTTGCGGCGCCGCCAGTTTCGGCCTAATATATTCCCTATGTAATCTTCACATTCACTCAGCGACATGATCAGAAAGGCTGCTTCCTAATTGGCCAGAAACAAAAGGGTTCGAGATGGTAATGGCGAGGTGTAGGTCATGTATAATGCATGCGGATTCCAAAGTGTTGTGATATGTGTTACTCTGGTTCTTTGTGCCGTGCCTGCACCAGCATTCTATAGGCTATTCCCACAGGACTGGATCAAAGATGTATAGAGTGCATTAATTCCGAGCAAAAGAAGAGAAGTCATGCTGGGAGATGAGTGATAATCCATGTTTTGTGTGTAGTTTCGGTCCAGTGCTCCCTCTGTGTGGAGTCAATATTATATGGCATGGCACCAGTCTGTAGTACCGGCATTATAGCTGAACGCAGAGCTGACAATGTAACTGCGTTTTCATTTTCTTGGAAAAAAATGTGTAAAAAGACACCATATGAACATCTACTCATACGTCCGCGCGCACCCAGGCCCTCTGCGCGTACACACGCAAGCCAAAGACCATAACAAGTGGGAGAAATTGTCCCCTGGTTCTAAATAACCCATATGTTGTTATTGTATTTGATATGTTTGCCTATGAATACTCCACTGCCGCCGCGCGAATTAGCGCCTTTGATTCACTGTTGTTATTTATTTCTGTGTGTAATGTAGTTTGGCCGCATGGCGAGGGTGTGTGGATGTGCGGGGAGGAGGGGGCGGGGGGTGTGTGGAGGGGTTTTGAACTGAATTAATTTCCTCTCTAAGGGTTTGGTGTCAGTGTTGGAGCAGCGATGAATTATGCCGCACGCACACAACGTGTCATTTCCTCTCTGCCGGGCAACATTGTCACCATTTGGTAACCTGAAAACAAATTATCCTCAGCTGGCACCAGTTCAAATTCAATTATAGCAGCCCACAGTAATTATGCGGAGGTATAAAAGAATAATAAATGCAAAATAATTAATTAACCTAATAATCTTTATTTATGCACCCCTCGTATTAAGGACGTGATCTCTCCATTGCGGCGAAGGCCTCTCAAAATTAGACGCCACAGCTGCCGCTGCATGAAAGCCGCTGGTGCCAGCCCAGGCCTGTTATTAATGGTTCGACTCACCTGAGCTGTTGGAGGCCCAAAAGAAGGCGGAGCGTAACTCGAGTTAGTCAGGAAGCATTGGCGTGTTGTTGCTGTTCATCCTGGTTCTTTAATATGGGTGGAACCACCACAGGGCATCATATTGTCATATATGGGGAGGCTGGATGGCCTAGTGGCTAGGGCGCTCGCCTTGCAATCAGAAGGTTGTGGGTTCAAATCCTAGCACTGCTAGTGTCACTACTGAGGTACCCTTGAGCAAGGTACTCCCTGGGTGCCTCTCACTGGTGGCAGCCCCCTGCTTCACTTGGTGAATGGGTTAAATGCAGAGAAAGAAGTTCACGTCGTGTGGGTTAATAACATTTTAAAAATTAAATAAATAACAACATCTGCCAAAATTAACCAGTATCATGTTCAAGTAAACAAATAAGCATGGATGGATGGATAAATAGATAGAGTAACAGTGTAGAATGCTATACGAGTGTTCTAAATGTATCTCAGATGAAGTTAAACAGTCCAGGCTCAGTCTCATTTTACTAGGCAGTGCTAAACTCCAGTGGGATGATAGGTGAACATTTACATTTACAACAATGAGTCATATCGTTAAAACCACTGACGGGTGAAGTGAATAACTCTGATTGTCTCATTACAATGGCACCTGTCAAGAGGTGAGATATGCAGTAAGTGAACAGTCAGTTCATTTCTGAAGTTGATGTGTTTGGCAGGTGTGAGGATCTGAGGCACTCTGAGAAGGTCCACGCTGTGACGGCTAGACGACTGGATCAGAGCCTCAGCAAAACAGCAGGTCTTGTGGGATGATCTCAGTATCTGCTAAAAGTGCTCCAAGAAAGGTAAACCTAGGCCATCTGGACGATCCCTCATAGTAGCTACTGCATCACTACTTACTTAAGAAGTGAATGCTGGTTATGATGAAGGTCACCACCATTACACCGGTCAGAGTTCCCATGCTGATCCCTGATCACCGCTGAAAGTGCCTACAATGGTCATGTGAGCATCAAAATCGGAACACTGGTGGGAAAAGGTGGTCTGATATGATAACTAATGTTCTCTTACACCATGTGGATAGTGTATGTCTATGCTCCAGGATGCAGTATGGACAGACGGAAAGCCGAGTCAGAGGCGCTGTGATGCTCTGATCAATGTTCTTGTGGGAAAAATTGGCCTCTGGCATTCATGTTGATGACAATTTGACGGCTTGGGCTAAACTCTAGTGGGTTGAAAAGGTGGATATTTACATTTACATCTGTGACGTTTAGAAGAGAACAGTGAGAATGTATCCATAGTACAAATCCAATCCAAGAGACGCCCATGAACAAGGGTCTTAGTGCTTGTGCTCAGAAGGAAAAAAAAAATCCTTTCCCTTGAGTTCTCTATGACTTACGTTGTTCTTCTCTATGGCTTATGTAATGTTGAGTTAGGAGTTGGCTGATTATTATTTGAAAGTTGTATAGATGCTCTGAATGCAGTATCTCGGATAAATAGTGACTCAGATTTAAGCTGTTTTTCAGGTAAGAAACAGTTGTGGACTTCTTAAGCACTAATGTATGTCGCTCTGGATAAGAGCTTCAGCCAAATGCCATAAATGTAAATGTAAATAAAAAAGGTACGCAATAGAGTAAACAGTAAACACCCCAAACACCCACCCCCTCACCCGACTACAGCCGAGGTGTGTACCAGTTAAATATGTCAAACCCTGTATATACATACACACACACACAGACACACACACACACACACACACACACACACTATTATAGCATGGGGCAACGTTTGTCCCCCACAATTTCCCTCCCGGACAACAGCTGAGACGTAGACTATTATAACCATTATAACTTTTTCCTTCCCGGATGACAGCCGAGATGTAGATGCTGTGCGCTCTAGCAAGTACCTCCAGGGGTGGAGGTAGCTCAGTGGGTAGGATACTTGCCTCTGGACCAAGAGGTCACAGGTTCGAATCCTACCTTCAGCAGCACCACTGGGTCCCTGAGCAAGACCCTTAACCCCTAGTTGCTCCAGGGAGAGACTGCCCCCTGTAGGTAGTAGGTAGTGAATGGAAGTCGCTTTGGATAAAAGCGTCTGATAAATGTATAAGTAAGTAAAGTGTCCTTGTTAGGGTGAGGTGAAGTGGACGAGCACAAAAAAAATAATAGTGCGATCTTATTATTGGGGCTTTTGTTTTTATACAAATTGTTTGGTGTTCTGTTCTTTTGCACTTTTATTATCAGGGTTGAGATTGGGGTTGGATGGGATATGGGGGGGTTTGAGGGGCGTGTGTGGAAGTGTGTGTGTGTGTGGGAGTGGTTGAAGAGCGCGTGAGAGAGAGAGAGAGAGAGAGAGAGAGAGAGAGCTGGGCAGATCAGAGCTGGTTCTGGGATTCAATTGTCCCAGGAGAAACTTTAATAAAAAGAAGCTGCGTCGGCTCATTACCAGTGATCGGAATAACGGCTAATGTGAGCTCCGCTAACGAAGGAGGAGACGGAGCCACGCCATCAAAGCAGCCTAAGCTTGATTTTTTTATG
>JBBIGB010000039.1:12629584-12640486 GCA_037577075.1 Alestopetersius hilgendorfi
AGAGAGAGAGAGAAAGAAAAAGAGAGAGAGAGAGAGAGAGAGAGAGAGAGAGACAGAGAGAGAGAGAGAGAGAGAGAGAGGTGTTAGACTCCTACCACCTACTGTCATTTGTACCACATATTGGCGTGCAGTGGATTGAATATTATTGATGCCCTCTGGAGAGCAGGGAGGTCTAATAAAAATTCATGTGAAACAATTGCCTTCAAAGATTTGCCTTTAATACCCCTTTAACTCTGAGGGATCACATTATGGCACTTAAAACTTTTGTGTACCGTGTTCCTTTGATCCGAGTGGTTTAGCTGGAGTTCGGCTGGATGACAATGAAAATTGTTGGCACTTTGTACAGCCTGCCAAGTAGAAGCATACCGGCTGAGGGTCTGCTGGGGTCTTGGACTGTGTTTCTCCTCAGATGGCCATGTCCAGCTCCAGCAGTGGGTTCAATTTAATTAAAAAGCACTTAATACCTAAATGCATTTTTTGGCAGGGGCAATCGAAACAGCAGGAGAAAAAGAAAGCAAAGCAAAAGACAAGATGAGAGAATCACCTGAAACTCAGGAGGAGAGACAGCGAAAGAAGCAGAGAGACTGATTGATAATTCAGTGCGCCTTGAGCTTTTAAGTCATGGAGACAGACGACATAAGAAGACAACTTTAAATCAAGCAACTTCAATACATGTTGTAAAATGTTGTAATTCTAGGAGAGACAATTACGGTCACCTAACCTTTTTCTTTGCTGAGGCACAAGGGGATGTGTGTTTCTCTATATGGAGAGGCTTTATAATTTCTTTCAGGCTGCCGATTTTGCGTGGGGATGAAAACAGGGGCGCTTTTGTATGTCAGACCTCACGTTTTAATGGAGCTCCAATAAAACTGCTGCCTGATCATGGTATTGAAATCACAGAGCCGGCGGAACGCTTCCCTCTCATGCCGTCTGGAAGCTATCCTAGCCGAGGAGGTACACCACATCTTACAGCAGGCTGCATGCGTTTTGCTGCGGTGGGGTGTGTGTATGTGTGTGTGTGTGTACAATGGTTTACAGGGGCTTAATCCACATGCATTAAGTGGTGAACGTGTTTTGTGAATCGGTTTTATAGTCTCCGGTCAGCACTTTGTGCCACGGCCAAGCAGGTCGTGTTGAGAGTTTAGAGGCCGCACAAGCCAAAGGGCCACCATGACATTCAAAGGTAGGCTTGTTAACCTTTAAAGCCTCTAATTTGGGTTCATTTGTCACATGCTATTGTGAGATGCAATAAATCCAGAGAATTGTGTTATGGGCAGAGAAGAAAGACAGACTAACAGTCTTTCTGTTGAAGTAAAACTTCCATGTCCCATACTTGACCAAACCAGGCAGTGCAACACATCATACTGTCCAGTTACACTACAGGATAGACCAGGTTAAGAAGCTTATTGCAATATATCACAATGATATATATATAAGATTAGTTATATTAGAACCTCCTTTTAAATGTCAGTTACGTTGTGTAAACATTGCATGATAAATGCATCAACAGAAATACTTCAAAATGTATTAAATCTCAACACAATCTCAAGTAATATAACGGAAATCCAAATTTTGCTGACCTGTAAAATACATTTTAAAACAAAGCACACCCCACGGTGTCCATACAACCCATATATGGAAACTAAACTCCATTTACAAGCTGTTTTCTGTATCTATGTCACAAAATATGTCAGTCTATTCAACCCTGTTAAAGTTATAAAGAGTGTTTTTTGAATGAGGCACAATACAGACCACCCAATCAGGACATGGGTTATTTCCATAAACTGGTTTCAAAGGTACAGCAACAGCCAATTTAATGCTAAAGGCTAAAAAGTGGTTAAAATAGGTGGAAATGAATTATTTTCGGCAGAAAAATACACAGCCTGAACCCCCCTTCCCCCTGTGAAAAAAATAAAATGTAAGATTAAATGTCATAAATGGGCCTTTTAAGAAAAAGGGTTTTTTTTGCTTTCACTTTTGAAGTTAATTTAAATTACCATGATTTAAAAAATTGCTTTATTATCACAATATCCAGAAGTGGGCTTTTCGCAGAGGATTCCAGCAACATAATTATACAAAAAAGTCGGATGATTTTAAGCTATCTGCCAAAACGTTAGTCCTAATGTGCGACGGAGAAAAAGGCCGCAGGCATGCACACGCACATATGCCCGTCGGTCATTTCTTATATTGTTTCTGGACATCATGGTCCTCAAAAGGCCGTGTGCTCAGCTTCGATTTGGCATACATGAAGCATGAAAAACAAATCTGGCATAAAGTACAAAAGAAAATCAAAAAAAGTCAACCAACAGGCAAGAATACTCCAAGTCAGCAAGAAAAGAAAACCTCTTTTGAAATGGGTGCATAATCGTTCTGAAGACTTCGGCATGGAAGACCTAAATAATGGAGTTCAGGTTTTGATATAACTATTACTGCCAGGGAAGGACGCTTTGATGTTAATTGAAACCACTGGGCAGCAATCCGCTTTAAAGCACTGACAAATAACAGCTTCCTATGGCTTATCAATGAAGGTTAGGGCACAGGGGAGGCCGCATTCTCTCTACAAGCTCGTTCCATATTAATAAAAATGCCTTCTTCATTGTCTGGAAGTCTATTGTGGGGTACTCATAACAATGCCCATGGTCTCACTAACGCTACTGGACAATGTTCTGTTTTTCTTCCCCTTTTATAACCAGAGTTTCCACTTCTTTTGAAGAAACCACATCACAATTCCGCGGCGCATTCATAAAGCATAGGTGGCCTGATGTAAAAGCCCACATGGGAAGTCTATCATTATTTGTAACAGAGGTTCTCTTTAAAAGCAGGCTATTTTTCAAATCATGCATTAGGCAGGCAATGTGAGGTTCTGGTTCTAATAAGGACCTCTACAATGGCCTCCTATTTTTTTTTTCCTCCAGCGTTCCTTATTTCTCATGTCGAGCACGTTTCACCTTTGATTTCGGCCTGACGCTTTCGTTCCTTGCCTCTTTCTTTTTTTTTATACACTCATTATATCATCTATGGGTAAAAGACAACCTTGCTGCGAGGGTCATCCAGCGCTGATGCAACGCACAATAACACAAAACATCCCCCCACGGTGCAAAGTGGGAACAGAAAATTGGCCAGACAAAAGACGTGGAGGATTTGATGGGCTACAGAAGGTTGTTCCCTTTTTTTTTCTTTCCACCCTTTGCTTTTTTTCCAGCTTCTTTTCTTTTTTTTTCCCGAGCCATACTAGTGCCACATTTGAGCATTGTTGAGGTTACAGAACACACAAAAGGCTTCCTGGTGAGACGCGCTGTGAGCAGGTAATACTCGGTAAAACGAGACCAATCCGACGCTGACTGCTGACACGCTCGCCCGGTCCTGGTCACTCTCTGGGACACCAAGGCCCCGCGTGATTGACAGCTGTTATACACACATGATGATTTAGAACGTAAACCATACATGAGCACAGATCGGGGAGACGTGTGGGAGACAAGAAACATTAACAGACGTGAACTTTACCACTTTCGAAAAAAATGTATAACAGAATAACAACTTCCCTTATGTTTTTTTTTTTTTTTTGTTTTGTTCAAGTACCCCCACCACACATACATGAACCATATACCCATATGTTTATGCTCTTTTATGCATATGGATCCACTTTGGCCTAGGTATATCTCAAACAGATCCTTTCTTCTCAAGCTAAAGGGGAAAAGAGGAAATGTAGGTTATAAATAGGAATCAAAAGAGCCCTCCCGTTTATTGCAACAGGATGCCAGAGACACCGACATCTTTGAAAGCATGAGAGCTTTGAGCTTTTTACAAGACAGGTGAAGGGAACACATGTGTTAAATCACCGTACCTGCCTGGCCTTGGTCAGCCCTGCCATAAAAGAAAAGAGATTACAAAGAGGTCTAATGAAGACACTGATCAAAGCCTGTAATGGTAATACGTAGCAGGTGTTTTCAACGCGGGGTGAGGTGGGGTGGTGGGGGGGCGCAGCTTATGTCTTTCGCAGACCGTGTTTCTTAAGTCCTGATGAAACGGATAACCGTCCAAGTGCTTTTCAACACTTCTCCTGGAGAGATTATGAGGCATCTGCTGACCTCCGGAGAGCAGTGGGAGTTTCAGCGTGTGTTGGATATAGAATTGTTCCTACATATTCCTTCGTGGCTCCAAGTGCTGTCCGTGGAGAAGTGAACCCAGCACTGGTTTGGGGTTATTTTTTTACAATTTTTTTTGGTACCTTTGGCTGTGAAGCACCTGGGCATGGGTTGTGATCGACGGAGAGTTGAAAGAGACTTGGCAAGATTCAGCTTTGGAATATGTTCAAAGTGATTGTGTTTTTATGTGAGTTGCAACGTGTTGCTTCTGTTTTTCATCTATTGGAGCGAAAGGGGTAAAGGAAAAAAAAAACTCAAGCAGTCAAACAGCTTTCCTTGAAACTTACAGTGATAACTTATGACACTGCTGCTTGTCGGAGTCAAAGAAGAACAAACATACAAACAAACAAACAAATAAACGAACACTGACAGATAGCTCACAAGGAAAAAGACGGATCTCTAAAACAACTAATAAGCAGTCCACAAAGAGCTAATCACGCAGAAAACAAACTACAAACAGAAAGCCTATAAACTAATCCAGTGTTTTCCTTACCCAAAACAAAACAAACACAAACAAACAAACAAATTGACAGATAGCTCAGAAAGACATAGCCAGATCTCTAAAACAAATAAACTGCCCACAAAGAGGTTATCTCACAAATAAAAAATTAACAACAGACAGCCTATAAACAAATCCAGTGTGTTCCCTCAGAAAACAAATAAGCAAACAACTGACAGATACACAAATAAAAACAAATAAGGAGCCCAGAAAGACAGTGCATAAATTAATCCAGCCCTTATAGAAAAAAACAAACAAAACAAAAACAAACAAATCAGTAAGACAGACCCAAGTCTCTAAATCAACAAATAAACAGTCCACAAAGAGCTAAACTCACAGAAAACAAACAAACAACAGCCCATTAAATAATACAGGGTTGTTCTGAGAGGAAACATATTGCTATAGCTCAGAAAGACAGTAAGATCTGTAAACAAATCTAGTGTATTTCCTCAGAAAACAGACAAACAGACATATCTCAGAAAGAGTCAGATCTCTAAAACAACAAAGAAGTAGCCCACAAATTGCTAATTTACCAGAAAACAAACAATAAACACACAGAAAGTGATTTCATAATAAAAAACTAACAAAAACAAACAATCAAACCCATAAACACACTCAGAACTACTTCCTTTCACACATGAATGTCTGCATTAATTACTCTAGAAGCTCATGCCCTTAAAAACACCATTCCCACGTTTCCTAGCAGTTTAAGTTGCTTACATTATTTTCTAAATATTTTTTATTTTTGTTTCAGGCTCCGGTGTCTCCTGTAGAACACTCACATTTCCGGCTCGAATCAAATTACCAGCATGGCACTGAGCATCATGGGAAATGTAGTTTTTGGGCAATACGGATGAAGGGTTATTTCAGCCTCGGTGGCACCTAAATGTAAAAAATGAACACTGGTGTAAATATGTGTACTATATACCACGGCGACGTGTACAAATGTCGTTTGTAGGTCTGATAATAGAGGGCTACGAAGTTTGAGGAAGAGAAAATAAACTACATTTCCCAGGCAGGCGCGTAATGAAATCGAGGCAGTGTAAACAGTACTTGAGGAACATGAAAAGATCGGATGACAGTGAGAGGGAAAAGAGGAGAAAGGTATCGCTTGCAGTTTTCTCTCAGTTGGCCAGGCAGCCCGTGCCGTTGCACACTTTCTAAGGAGTGTTTGTGTGTGTCCGGGCCGGTGTTGCATGCTCTGGGTGGTTTTGTGGAGAGCTCTGCAAGCCTACGCATCTTCCCCATGCTGGCGTTTTCCATAAGGGTTTTTTTCTTCCTTTTCTCTCCCATTTCCCCAAACCCAGCGTGCAAAATGATAAACTGGACGTGCTGTTGTTTTCTGGAGGGCTGTCATGTGCTGCAGTGTTGGATAAATGTTGTCTGGACACGTTGTGCACTGGGATTCCTATGATGCCCCAGACAGAAATCGTGACAATGAATGAAACCATGAGATAAAACAGCTGATCCCATTTACCAGTGCTGACAGATGGAGTGACATTGCGTGCTCAGTGGACAATAGAAGCCCAGTTACACTCTGGGGTCAGTGTGTGTGTGTTTCATTTTTGCAACAAGATTCATTCTCTGTTGCATCTTTTCTTCATAGACATGAGAGGATGTAATGTTTCCTTTTGCAAAACTGAACACACAAGCAAACACAGTGACCTGTATGTGCACGCTGTGTCAGTCCATCTGTAAATGGGATAAACTTTTGAATCCTATGCATCTGAATGCAAGTTCCCAATACTTTTTTCCACATAGTGTATTTGTAATGTAGCTCTGTAACACAAAGTACTTGTTTGAAAAAAAATAGTGTGTGACTATGGGAAATCATAACTTGATATAGTCTACGCCCACAGCACAGGGTGCATTAAAGACTTCCTTTGATAAATACAGTTAGATGGCATGAAAGGATGCAACAGAGAATGATTCTTGTGGCACAATTTAACACACAAACACACTGACCTGAGAGTCTGTTTTCAGTCCATCTTTAAATGGGATCAGCTATTTTGTATTTGAATGCAATGTCTATAAAGTCCCTGTTTGTGTTATCGTCAGGCGTCCCAATACTTTTCCATAAAACAGTTGATCCCCTTTACGGACGGACTGACATAGCATGCTCAGTGGACAGTTTCAGTCCAGTCACACTCTTGGGTCAGTTTAACATTTTGGAATGAGAGCATTCTTTTATGCCATATAACCAGACGCAATATATCCACCTGTATTTATCCAAGGAAGGCTTTAATGCGTCCTGTGCTGTGGGTGTATCTTATAGGCACGTTATGATTTGTGATAGTTACACTCTAGCCTACATTTTCTCACACTTTGTCTTTTAGGACTATATTAGAAATACACTATATGACCGTTACACCAGCCGAGACTTTAATGACATTGAATTCAAATACATAGACAAAGACTAATATGGAGCTATTCCCCCCTTTTTAGCAGCTTCCACTCTTCTTGGAAGACTTTACGCAAGATTGTAGAGTGTTTCTGTGGAAGTTTGGACGAGAAAGCGTGGCTTGGTGCTGGATGGGGTTGAGGTCTAGGCTCATGTCTTTATGGAGCTGGCTTTGTGCACTGGGACACAGTCATGCTGGAATAGAAAAGGTTCTTCCCCAAACTGGTCCACAAACTTGGCTTCACTGGAAGTAAGGGCCCTAGCCCAAACCCTGAAAACAGCTGTGTCCCAATACTATTGTCCATATTGTGTAGCTACCTGTATTTATCAAAGGAACGTTTTAATGCATCCTGTGCTGTGGGTGTAGACTGTTGTCAGATTCTGCCACTATTAAGTTCCATGCTTTCTCATAGTCATACACTACGTTTTCACAAACTAGAAATACTAATTAGACAATTGAGGTGTGAACTTTTCATCTTCAGGCTGCCTTTATTTGATCTTACAAGTTTAGAATTGATGCCTCAGTTAAAATCTGAATCTCCCAGAGAGGACTCAGGCTAATGTTTGTCCAGTATTTCTGCTGGAACTGAAAAATAATTGCTTTGTAGCTGAACTGGCAGTGATTAAGAGCTTGCGGCTCGATGCTGACTTCAGTACCTCCAGTGCTGATCTAGGTTGTTTCTTTTGGAAGATTATTCCTCACCTGAAAATGGCAATACCAGCTGTTTATTTTAATCTAGATGAGTTTTTGATGCTGCAAAAGTGAAACTGCTTTTCCCTTTGCCCCTTTCTTCTCCCTTAAGAGTGACTGAACATTCTGTAAAAGCAAATCATATGGAGTTATTTTTACTGTAATGAACAGTCAGTTTATTTGGCAGTTTATGTCATAGTAAATCCATAAATACTGAAGTATCTCATGAGTAAAAATCTCATTTTGGAATTGCATTTTGATACTTTTTTGGCACTTTGAATATCCATGCGGCTTGGATTGTAAATCTGCAGTGTAAGCGTAAGCATAAATAAAGTAGTTTGGACGTTGTGTTATTTTTCCACCTGGAATTCACATATTATTCTTCAGGCTTTCACCATAAGCTGTTTCATTTCTACAAATTAGGATGTATATAATCTATAAGTATATTCCTGTATATGTCAATCTTATATTTTTTGCTTTTTTTATTTTAAACCTGTGCTGAGGGTCCCACAATCCCTAGTACCACCGCCTTCATGTAGCTACATGTGTCTATCTTAATTTGATGAAGATGATGGCAGTCTTGAATCAGAATCATGGAGGATGTCATTCTGAATCCAGAGGCCAGGTTCTGCTATAATTAATCTGCCACACAATAACGGTGATACAAATAGCTTGTTATCACCAGAAAGCATGATGAAATGATAAACTTGCTAACAAATGCAAGGCCCCAGAGCAGAAAATACATTGGCAATAGTCTCGTAAGTGTTGCCAGATATGATTTAATATGAGTAGAAGTCTGACGCTTATGCCTTTTTTGGGCCGATAAGGTCACAAATGACTCCACTTAGCTAATTTATGAACTGAGTGTGTGAATGGGCTACATTTACTGCATGATCAGGCCTCTAATATAGCTAGAGAATACAACTCTGCACAGATTTCCTGTCTGCTCGTTTATTTTTTTTCAAATTTTTGATAGTCATGGAAATGAGCTTATTTTGAAAACAAATGTACACCATGTTCGAAATGGCTGTGGTCAAAGTGTTCTTGCAAAAGTCTTGTTGTTAAAGGTCAATGATGAGATGACCTTTATTTTATTCAGACAACTCTTATTTCAGTCTTCAAGTTGCTTATATATGTGTCGTTAAAAGAGAAAAGACTGTCAGTTCATGCACAGTAGTAGGATCTCACGAATACATTTGTCTTGAATGCTGCATATTTCAAGATGAGAGCTGAAATAGTTTATTAATGCATATTTTAAAACAGGGCAGCTGGTAGACTGGTGGTTAGGGTGTTCGCCCTGCGATCAGGAAGTCATGGGTTTGATTCCCAGGACTGCTAGTGGCACCTCTGTGGTATCCTGAGCAAGGTTCCGTCCACACACACTGCTTCCTGGGCGCTGTGTTCCTGGCTGCCTGCTGCTTCACTTGGGGAATGGGTAAAATACAGAGAAAGAATTTTGTGCAGTTCACACTGTGTGCTGTGGTGTGTTCACTAGGGGTTTGACGGTACAGGTTTCCCACGGTACGGTACGTACCTCAGTATTTGGGCCACGGTTCGGTTTCGGTACATATTTTGTGCGTAAAGAGAACAACGTTTTTCTCCCAAAATTGTATCTTGATTTTGAACAAATTCCAGCGACACTGTACTCAATAATATAACACAAAGAGAATAATTAAACAGAACAAAACAAATAATAAACCGCCTCTTATTCATGTGTAAAATATGTATACATTAATAAAATTCAAACTTTCAAAAATTCTAAATGTAAACAAAAACACTTTGGGCATGAGGTATTTATTCCTCTGCGATTATAAGATTCTTCTGTAAGAAGCTAAGCCTGTCAACATTATCAGCTGCACGGCAAGAGCGGCAATGTGTCCTGCAGTGGAGAAAATTCTCTCACTTGCAACAGAAGTTCCTGATACACAGAGGTGATGTTGTGCAATTTTTGCAACATGGGGGAACTTGCTCTCATTTGCCCTCCACCACATGAAAGGATCAGCATCTACATTAATAGAGTCTGTTACCTTTCCATCTGTCCTCCATTCAGGAACCATTATATCAGCTTGAATACGCTTGAGATGCTTAGCCATATTGCTCATGGCTCCATTAGCGTCTGGGACACGTGTTAGGCAATGTTTACAAACAGTGACATTTCTGTTAACTGTTTTGACAGAATTTTTCTGAGAATCAAACTGTATTACCGCCACCAGTCCAGCGGTGGCGGTAATACACTGAAAAGTTGTCAACAGCCATAAAAAGAAAAAGAAGAAGCCTGCTGCTGCATGTAGCGTGACTGCTGTGTCTTGTCCTCGTATTTTAGTGTTTTAAACTTTATTCCCCCAATTTTCAACAGTTATCTCAGTTTAATGTCTATGTGCCCTGTCTAAACATGTGGGTAGAGAGAGTTATTTCATCGATTCTTTTCTGTAAGAGTCCTTGTTTTGGGTTGTTGAACATTGCTAATGCTAACTGCTAACGCTAAAGGTATTTTAAACAAAACATTTTCTGATTCTGATTTTTTATTTACCTTTACATACAAGGGTAATGTATTAAACCTAGTTTAAAATGAAATGAAAGTGATCTGGGAGCATATTTGGGGGCATATTTAGGTTTTACACTATAAAAATAGGCACTTTTAGGCATTTGTTTATCAAAACACAACAGTACGTTTTTGTTTTTTTACTATATGTGGGTGCTTGTGGAACGTAACCCCCACGCTAAACCTTTAGGCATTTTATACTTCATTTTTATTGTTTATTCACAAAAGGGAAGAGGGAGTTTATTTCACCACTGGGGCACCAAAACTGAGAATAGTCTTAATAGTCTCCCTCTTCTCCCTCTTCTGTTGAGCAGCGGAGGCTCGAGATGAGCTGCGCCTGAAGCCCTGATAGGTCGAGAAGTGACACGTTGTTTGATCAGTGCTGTTTGGGGGTGCAAGTCCATTTTTGGCCTTTAAAATGATGAACTTATCGTGAGCAGCCACGGGAGCCAGTGGAGGTCCTTAGTGAAAGTGTGGTGTGAGTGAACTAGGGTTGTCACGGTACCAAAATTTCAGTATTCAGTACCAATACCAGTGAAAATCCACGGCTCTCTCGGTACCATTTTCGGTACCAACGCAACACACAAAAACTTGAATTGAACAACAAGCTATTTTTATTAATAA
>JBBIGB010000039.1:12810171-12823510 GCA_037577075.1 Alestopetersius hilgendorfi
CACACACACACACACACACACACACACACACACACACACACACACACACACACACACACACACACACATACTCAAACACAGCAGCAGCAGGCCTGAGGCCAAGTTGCTTTCACAGCTTTGTCATAGTTTACTTCTTGCTCATTTCAGGTCAGGTAGTTTCTTTTGTTCAGAGAATAAAAACAACATTTTTTATAGTCAGAATGCACCCCTCCAAAAAAAACATAGTTTTGAATATACCTTATAGCGATTTTGAGTAAATTCACTAAATTAATAAACGATGTCTTGCCTACTATTGTGTCACAGTAGTACAATGAAAAAATGGTTTTAAAACACAGTGGAATTAGAGTAACAGGGTGTTTTTCCTACCTTTTTCCTCATATCATACATTTTCTTAAAATGCCTCTACTGTACCCTACAGCTTGAGGCTTAGCTCGGTTTGATAAATTGCTCGTTCTGCTCCGATGCTGTGTAACCAACTAGAAAGTGTTTTACGGTAATCCAGAATTGTGGTTATGACTCTTTACTCATCCTTTCAGCTCTTATTTCAATACTTTCATTGCCAACCGTGTTCACATTTTATTTTGTCTCAGTTACTTTCTCGTTGTTTGTGGTGAATTTATACTCATGGATCTGATAATGGACAAGCAAAACACCTACTATGACAGGTTTTTTTTTTTATTTTTCCGCAGGTGAGTGTCATACAACCCAGCACCTGTTCCTAATTGAACTTTTAACAGAGGTTAACTAATGTTACTATCATTTTATATCAGTTCAAGATTTCTTTCACAGGCAGAAATCTAACAAAAAAACTTTTGCTTATGAGTGTTTATGAAAAGTTATTTTGATGGGTGAATAGAGACAAGTTGTCATACTGAGAGTGCAATAGTGTTAGTGGATTGTCTTAGCAGTTTGTAATTTATGAGTCACACAACCTGTTTTTGCACGACTCGTTTAATTGCATTCCATGGATGTGCCCGATCAAAGCATTAAAAAAACAGCTGCACACCTGGGAAGGAGTTATGAGGAAGACCTCACCCCATTCAGGGAAGTTTAGAGGGAACGCTAAAAATGAGCATCAAGTTTAGACAACATAATGGACACAAATACAAAAGCTTCTGTTTTGCCTCTGGTTATTCTCTTGCAGGGCCTTTAATGCTTACTTCAATCATATCTACATGATTTTCACATTTACTTTCTCCACAATACTTTGTGTTCAATTAAGGTGTGTTAAGAATTAGTGACTGTAAATGTGAGGAACATTAACAAAGGGCATGAAAGATTTACGCACTGAAAAGGTCATGGGGGTTAATAATTTGGAACAGCTTCTATAGCATATAAGTCTTGTGACTTAATTTGGAGATATTTTTTGAAATATTTTTATACACTTCTGTGCTTTTGGCCTCTGGTGTGCTCTCAAGCCCAATTGCCAGGACGTGGCCTTTTTGGTCGTCCAGAAACGTAGTGTGACCTCTCCTTAATGTGGTAATCAAACAAGCCCATTTGTAGCAGCGGGCTTATAAATGACCTCCCGTGGCGCTAACCCAATAAGCGTTGTCTCCCATCTGTGTACCTAGCTATTTCCTCCCTGTCCCAAACCCCACATTCATCAGCGTAATTGGCCTGCGCGGAAACACTGATGTCGTTATTAAGCGCATTTTCCATGCTGTTAAGAGCACGGCAGGCTTTTAATGCGGGCCCTCGGAGCAAGTGTCCAGCCTGTTATTACTACACTGAATGGATGGACTCGGACCCGGCCAGTAGCCCCCCGCAGTACATCTAACAGGGACTGAGGAGAGAGATAGAAGATGTCGGAAAACAGCAGGGGCAGAGGAGGCATTAATCATTTCATTTACTTGTAGATTTTCTCGTTTTTTCCCACTATCTCTCTCACTCTCTCTCTCAGTTCCTTTGCCTCCGTCCTTTCTCGTCCGAGCATCCGGAGTGAGGGGTAGGCTGGGGGATCGATGGGGAGAGCATTACAGTAAAACGTATTGATCAGGCGGAGGGGTTAGTCGGGAGATGGCCAAGTGATGCAATGCTTAAAGGAATTTATCCTGTGACTCCTGCATTAACCTTCTATTGACTGCTTTGGCTGTCCATAATTAACACTCACTTTAGCTAAAGTGGTTAGTTTCAGCACCAGGCCGGAGTGTGTACGTGTGTGTGTGTGTGTGTGGGTGGGGGGGTTAGAGAGAAACAGAGAATGAGAATGTCTGGAGCAAGAGAGCGAGAGTTGAAGTTCAAGTGCCGCATGTGAGTATGTGTATCCGAAGTGGCCGCTAGCGAGCTAGTTAGCCAGCAAAGCCCTGGTGGACCTATGTGCAATAGAATCATAGATACCTTTCGCATTAGCATGCTATTTCAGCAGGTCTGGCACTAGGGCTATAGGGTTTCGGGGCAAATTGAAATGAGTGATTGTATTGCCAATCTCTGGTGAACGTGGGCCAGATGGGAGAGGCTTGGCCTTTATCTGAGAGAGGTTAATCTGTATGGGGGCTCCGTTGACGCCCGAACACTTCACACATTCCCACATATCACTGCCTACGACCTTACCTGCTTTATTTGATGTGTGTGTGTGTGTGTGAGTGCATTTTGATACATACTTGTGTATATATTTGCATTTCTATTGCCACACAAATTCTGAAATGAAGTTTTAGCAGCCAGGTGAGTCACTCTGAGAATGCATTGGGAGGTTTCGAAAGTGATGCCAGCATGATTATGGGTGTGAGTAGATGTTAACAAACATCAAACAGTTAGTCATTCGCTGTGACACCTAGTCATTACAGTTGCTGTGATGTATTGGATTAGTAATAAATGCGCACTGTGACGAACAGACTCATTCTCACAAATGATTAGACGTTTACAGAGCAGCCAGTCTCTGCGCTGGAAGAACAGCGTTACGGACGACGCTCTTTAATGCTGAATGTCTCCACACATTAATAATGTATCATACAATCCTGCCTCACTGTCCCAGTGGCACCGCACTCACTGCAGGCTGACCTTTTGTGCTTAATTGTCTATGTGAGTGTTTGTGCATGTGGATGCATGGTTGCATCTGTTTGGAGGATTAATCTCTAAATGATCCAAAGTTAGTTAGTTAGAGTGCATATATGTTAAAATGAGTGCAAAAACTCATCTAAAGGTTGAGATTACATTGATTGAGCTGATTATCAAGATGTTATAATAATCTTGATAATAATGTTTATTTTATTTTTATTTTGAATCATACTGAAATTTAAGGTCTAATTTTTAGGTCTGCAATATTTTTGAATTTTAGTAATAATCTTACCATGTGTTGATTGGGAATATCTAGTTGAATTGGATTGTTGTGAAGTCAAAGACTTAAACCAAAGCAAATTCATGGGTTTGCATATTTTGTGAGTATCTACACACAAATGGTGCATTTGTGTGTGTGTGCGCTCGAGTTAACTAAAGATTAGCACAGTGCTCTCGTGCTCTGCGGTGCCCCTTCCTTTAATTTTCCACGTAAATAAATGATGAGCTCATTTAAACACACGCACACACACACTTGTCCTCAGCCCCAAGGTCACGTAATCATATTATTTATGAACTGATGCGCAGCATTATAGTACTTAGCCCATGTTAACAGATGCTGGTATCAAACTCTGAAGATATATGGATGTGCTGTATGTTAATGTTGTCTGCAGTTTGTAATACTGTAGATGTGGAGGCCCGTACAGACAGAGATGCAGCACTTAAGTGGACGGCCACTCTTCCATTAAGTGGCCCTTACAAAATATATAACCACAAACAGTGGCGGCGAGGGGCCGTTCCCTGACCGCTAAAGGACCCACAGCCATCCATAACACACTCCTCTTCTGAGGCCTTTCAGGGTCTGCAGTGTGTGTGTGTGTTTGTGTGGCCGTGTATTAATTGCATTATGGGGACCAAATGTCCCCAGATTGTAGGAAAATATGAAATTGTGTGACATTGTGGGGACATTTAATTGGTACCCATAAATAAAAGTGTGTTTTTAACAAAAATGCTTCCTTTTTCGCAAAGATAGAAGTTCAAAAGAGTACAGATTAAGTTATCTGTGTTATCTGTAGTACAACAGTGTTTAGCTGCAAGTGTATAGAAGTCAATTGAAGGTCCCTACAAAGGCAGCAATACAAACGTATGTGTTTGTGCATGAGACAAAAGCAAGCTTCTTCTCTTTTAATAATATTTAATCTCGATGCTAGTCAGCACACCAGAGGACTGCTCTTTACTTTCAGGCCACAGGTCATAGCCATCCACCACAGCACACTGTTTTAAGCTGACAGCAAGTAGTTACACATGTGCACACACCTTCGCATTCTATGCTACATTTATGCAAAGTCATTTTAGGCAAATACAGGTGGTTACAGCATGAGCCGCATGCTTTTAAATCAATGTAATGAGATCAAAGGCCTGTGCATACCTGACCAGGTGTTTGGTCAGCACAAGCACAGGTGTGTCCAATAGATGGTTTACAGCACACACTCTTGCAGAATTGCACCAGGAACATTCCTGAGGCATCGCTCCAAGGCAGCATCGGGACTTCCACACACTCTGTCACACGTACACACACCCTTAATTCTGCTGCTTGAGGTTTTTAGGAGGTGTTATAAAGAAGACAGGAAATATAATGTGGACAGCCCTGAGACACACACTTTTTGTATGATATGCTCAAAAACAAACAACTTCACACACACACACACACACACACACACACACACACACACACACACACACACACACGCTTTTTGTATATTTGCTAAACTTTAATCCTGACCTAACAGTGACCCAAGACAACTGCTAAATTTCACCAGAACTGGTGAATGTAATTCAGAAATTTTAACATAATATGTAGCGCAACTGATGTTTACACATTATTGTAAAAACTGAGATTTTTCCAGACAGAAGTTATATAAATGAAAAACTGTGTTTACTTACTGATTCATTGATTAGAATTTTGGAATTTGGAGATGGAGTTATACAATCCAATGAAAAAAGTGAACAACCCAGTAAAATTACACATTTTGTCAGTTTTCTATATGAATTTCTGTAAATTGCGAGGCACAATTTGCTGAGTTAATTGTAGAGAAAACATTGTTATGACAGATGTGCAACAGGGCTACCCAGCTTAGATCCTGGAGCACAACTTGGTCATTTCCTTTCTCAAACACGCCTCTTTCAACCCACCTGTCAATTTCCAGGTTTAGTGATTGTGTTTGAGGAAGGGAACTATTAAACTGTCCTAGGCACAGGCCCTCCAGGATCAGAGCTGGCCACCCCTGATACTTTTGGTAATAAACTGTTTTGCATGTTTATTCTTTATTATTATTACACGTGCATTCATTCGATTCTGCTACAGTTCAAAGCTATTCTTGCTATGAGAAAAATGGCAAATAAAATGCTTCCTGCTGGAGACACTTCAGGTATTGGTTATGAGCAATGAGTTCCAAAGCCACATGTTACTCATCCAAACCACTGAGACACTAAAGCTGTAAAGAAAATGAGACTTTTTCCTGTGTGGTACTTTTGGAAACCTGCACTACAAACAACAGGGAATTACCTAACAACCAACCACTTATTAATGACCAATTTGAATCTGTTGTCTAAACAGAAAAATAATACATATTATTTAACATGATTTAGCAAGCTATTTAGGAGTTACCTACTCATCTGTATGTTCTCTCAGTTGTTTCAGTGTACATTGTTACCTTGGGGAGTCACTGTTTCTCATTACTATTTATCGCTGTGTGCTTGCGGAGTTTAACCTGAGTGTGTGTTTTGTTTCTGTGCCATTGCAGATGCCAGTCAAGCTTGGCACAGTCTTTGCCCCCTGAAGAGGCACCTGTGGACCGACCGTACTGGAGCAATGACGACCCTGACATGCCCCTGCCCTTTGACCTCTCTGACATCATCAGCCGTGTGGAGTCACTCCTTTGGAGGTGAGATCCAACAGGACCAGTTTAAAACCTGTTAAACCCGTGATCAAGACTTACTGCTTACATGCAGGTTTACAGTAAGGCCCAGTTCTGTTACGGATACTGGGAATCTTATGCAACAAAACTTCACACACGTACACATAGACAAATACACACACTAACTTTTGTACTGCAAAGGTTGATAATGTTGGTAATGTTGATTCCTGCTAAGTTATTTTAACCTCCATGTACAGTAGATACTGACACAAACCAGCTAATTCTATATTTGATATATGATGTGCATGCTGCAAGCTAGTTGTTTATTAAACACTGATTCCAATTGGTTTATAGGTATGGTGTATGTAGTATCTGTCAATTGTATGGTGGATAGACAAAGAAAAACTGAAAGGAAGGAGCCATAAGTTCAGCTATCAATTTATAAACATACATAAGAATAAACCACTATTCCATAATGTAAACTTCTTTCAATTACAGAAAAGGAGGGGTCAGTAGTAAGAAAGACCATTTGTAAGACAAAGCATTTGTTGGAATAGGAGTAATTCTTCATTGCTTGTAAAACGAAACAGTGTAGTGTGTAACTATTTTTCCAAAATCAATCTTTCTTCTATTATTATTAAATAATAATAGAAGACAGATGGATTTTGGAAAAAGTGTAACACACTACACTGTTTCTTTCCATTACTGAATACCAAATAATTAAAAAAAACTGAGCAGATTGTTTATTCTGGATAAGCAGCAGTGAGTGGTGAAGACCAGAGAAAATAGGATTTAAAAAAAAAAAAAAAACACTTTATGAAAAATGGGGGTTTTATTGGCCATCTTAACTCAGTTGTGATGGCCAATGTTTTAATATTTGTATCAAATGAACTGAATATTATTGAATATTTGTTGTGGTCCTAATAAAGTTAGCAATGCCCCTATTAATAATTAGTAACAAAATTAGCTTACTGGTTATTTTAATGCTTATTTAGAGTTTTAAAAAAGTAACTAAAAAGTAACATTGTCTAGTACACTATGTGTACTGGAATGCAGAAACAACATGAAAGGAATGAGTGAGACATTGAACATTAGAGACAGTGAGAAGTGAGAAATGTGACAGTGTGTGTTTTATCTCTTTCTCAGGATGTAAGACACTGAGAGAGAGAAGAGAGACAAAGAGCTTGAGGTACTACGAAGGAACCGATCGCAGGTGACACAAGAGCAGCGCGTACCTGGTCTGTTTCTCCCTCACCTGGGGATGAACAATCACACACACACACTCATACTCTCACTCAATCACACACACACACTCACACATGCACTCACAGAGACACACACACACCCACATACTCGCACTCTCACACACCGAGCGACCACCAGACTCCATTACACGATGGATGGATAGAAGGATGAGCACCAAGGGTGAAACCTGGATGAGACTTTCATTTTTCTTGATCCTTTTCTTCCCTTCTTTTAATGCCCTTTCGTCTATAGTGTTATTATGGAAATGCATATAAACATTTCAGCAGTAGCATCCAGTAACTAGGCATCTCGCTGTGTTTTTTTTCTTCGTTGTTGTTGTTTTTAACGTTCCATGTAGCCTCTTCCTCCATAAGAAGCCTTGTCTAACACGCATCACTTATACAGTATACACAACACGCTTTAAAATGCACTTCTTTTGCTAGTCGCCTGTTGTTCTTTTGCAAGAAAGTGTAGGATAGAATCCTAGCAACCCGGATATGAGGTCATGGGGCGAGCCTTATGATGTCATTGGGTGTCATAATGTGTGCTGTAGTCTTTAGTCCTGCGTGTCAGTATTGTCTGTCAGTATTGTGTTGTATGTTTGCTTGTGTCTGAAAGTTTGCCCTAATATTGTGTGAGTGAATGTGGAGCGTGTGTATGGGTGTTGGTGTGATTGTGCGAGTATACACGTGTGTCTGTGTGCGTGCGTGTGAGGATGACAGACGAGTTTGTTCAAAAGAACGTGTGCGCGCGCGTGTGTGTGTGCGCGTATGTATATATATTCAGTATGTGTGATTTTAGTTTAATTTACTTCATCTCAGTGTGTGTGTGTGTGTGTGTGTGTGTGTGTGTGTGTGTGTGCATACTTAAGAACTGGAGTTTTTTTGTTTTGTTTGGTTTTTATGACTGATTGTACGCTGCAGAAAACTATAAGTGAAAAACATCCTTTTCCATTCAGTATGTCTAATATTTTTTTTTTTTATTTTTGTCGGATCATGTTGCTTGATAGACAAATTATTGAATCGAATCAAACTAGGTAAAAACGTGGTAATGTGAAATGCCAGTGGACTGAGACAAAACACAAGTACAAATGTCCTAACATCTGTATAAGGGAATGTTAAACAATCTGATAATATTCTTACAGCAATTTAAGAATATTAGACATATTGATTAGATGTAATAGGGTTAGTTGCTATGATATGATTTTTTGCGTGTGCGTGCGTGCGTGTGTGTGTGTGTCCTGTCCTCTAAAGCTATGTCCACATGAATTCCTGCTAGAAGAAAACAAAACTGAAGGTACAAGATCACCATTTCCAACAAGCATGAGGTGCTGCATTCCAAACAACATGTGAACATAGCTTAGTGTAAGAGTGTGTGTGTGTGTGTGTGTGTGTGTGTGTGTGTGTGTGTGTGTGTGTGTGTGTGTTTGGAGCTGTTATGTGTGTGCAAATGAAGAACTGTGTGTTTGTGTGTAACTGTAGGACTGCATGTGTGCACAAAATAGTTTGTTGTGTGTGTGTGTGTGTGTGTGTGTGTGTGTGTGTGTGTGTGTGTGTGTGTGTGTGCGCCCTCCTAAGCTGAGTAGTGTTAATAGGCAGCTCAGACTAAAACCTTTCACTTCCTGCTTTGCACAACTCTAACAGCTGATAGGCTCTTAACGCCTCAGTATACAGAAGCCCCACTCTCTCTCTCTCTCTCTCTCTCTCTGCCCTGCTGCTGGCTGCGGAAGGAGCACACAATCATCTATAAACAACTGATATAATGAGGGATAAAAATGCACTAAACAGCGGATAAGTGAATGAAGGATGGAGGGAGTGTACCGAACATCCTGTAGAGGAGCGAAGCACAAGCGAATAGCACTAAAACATCGAAGCGAGTGAAGAATGAGAGAAAATAAAAGGATGATTGTTGAAGCCATGCAGCCTTCTTTTTGTTTACCTTTTTTTTTCTATGTCGTCAGTGTTACAGTAGAAGACCTGTATTATGATATTCAGTTCAGATGCTAAAAATGTGTTTTATACTTTTAAGGTTTTAGAGATCTTGATGGTTGCCAAATATTGTGTTACCTTGCTGCGTAAACGCTGTACTGTTTGTATGTATTTTTGTTTTTTAACAGTGTTTCTTTGATTTCTCTCTCTGCGTTGTTCCGAATTCTTTCTTTAGCGCTCAAAGCCTATTGCGTTTCTGAAAGCATTGTGTGTGCAGAGCACTAGCTATGATAGAAAAATAAAAAGACAATGCTGTTTTATCTTTGGGCAGTGATGGTTTCCTCATGACACACGTGAATCATATTTTCACTTTTTGTTTTCAGGTCATAAACTACCTAATGGCGTACAGTGAGCTAGAATGTAGCTTCTAGTGTTTTCCAGACCACTATATATCAAATGAATTGTAGTTCAAAATTGAACTGTACATTAATATGCCTCTTAATTAGACACATTCAGCTCGCGAATACTTTCATTGTCCATTTTATCCTCTCCACCGACCATATAGTCAAAAAGTCAAAGTGAACTTTGTTGTCATCTCAGCTATATACACGTATACAGTGAGACGAAACAGCATAGGTTTTATAAGGTACCAAGGGCGCAGAGGAAGTATTTATAAATAAATATAAACTCTAAATTAGCAGTCAAATGTGCAATTTGGTACAAGGGTGTGCAAAATGGTAAAAGCTCACTTTTAACATTCAAAAAAATTGTGCAAATGTAGCATCAGCAGTCAGGTGGAAAGCAACAAATCTGGAATGTAATTGTGTGGTTTATATGTGTAAAAGGTCAATAGAAATACAGAAACATACAGAAATGTGAGACACATTGGTTCACTTTGTACTTTACACTTACAGTTTATTTATTTCTCGGCATTGTTTATTAGCCCTATTTTTCCCCATTCATTGTAGTCAGGACGCTACAGGGCCACCAGTGATGAGGTATTCGTTGGGTGGTGGATCATCCAGAAATAAAGGATGTACAAACAAGCATCAGATCAGCAATTACCAACTTTACACTTACAAGGTAGACCAAGATATTAGATGTGTGCAATAAGGTGGATGTAGTGCATAAAAACCGACATAATCAGTGTCAGAATGGTCCACCTCCCAAGTAATACCTGTTCACTGGTGTCTTGTGGGGGTCCTGACCACTGATGGACAAATGATGCATAGAAACACTAATAAAATGGACCACGAGATAATTCACATAATGTTTACTGTACAAACAAAAACACAGGCAAATTTCTCAAAAATATATAAACATTTTCAAATATGTGAAATTAACAGTAATGGATGGGTAGAAGCATAAGTATTTTTGCTTTAATGATGTTTACTATTCCTTTAACCTTTACTTTGGTCTGTAGGCCATCTCAGGTAAGTGATGACCCGGAAATGACCCGTAACTCATGGGTCCCATTTGAGTTGGGTGTGTTTGAGTCTGCTTATTAGAAAATTTGCAGTGTTTGGAGGGTCAAAATTTGATAAAACAGATATCTGACTAATTATTAATAGTAACAATATTAAGAAAAACAATAAAACTAATGACTGAAGTAATAAACAACTGGTCCAGTGTTTCATAGACTCCCAAAAGTGAACAAAAGTGTTGGTAGAGCAGTACAGGTCAATTCACAATCCAGATTTGTATGAAAGAACAAAGAGTAGATATTTTGAAGACAACTTGAATAAACTGAATAGAAAATAAATGTATTAATAAGGACAAACGTCAACCAACTTCCGTATAAAAGCATGACCAAGAAAACATAATCTTGTCATTTCAATCCATTTTTCCAATTAAAACAGACTTTTTTCTGCTCCCCACGGTGTGCATGGAAAGCATGACAAGTCCATAATGGGTTTTTCAATGTGAACTAAGAAAAAAAAGGTCACTCTTTGAGTTTTCTACTAAAAATATAATACATCTAAGATGTTAAGATGCGGTGCATCGGAGATGTGCCCTTCACATTTATTGACACCCATGGCGAAGATGAATTGTGTGAAGATGTGGGAAAAAAGTGGCTTTGTTTTTTATTGGCTTGATCCTACACTTAAAATATGAAAAAAGTGTAATCTTTTACTGAGGTAGTTTTTTTTTTTTATTCAAGAAAAAACAAGTCCATAAAAACCAAAACATGTCAAAAACATGTCCTAGTTATTGGAACCCCTGCGTTTAGTAACTTGTGGACTCTACGATTGTCAAGATAACAGTGCTGTGTCTCTTCTTTTAATTCTGGATGAAGGGGAAGAACATATAAAGGGATATGAGATCATTCCTTCATACAAAATTTTTCAAAGTGCTTCCAAGTTCTTCATAGTTATTTATGCTCACTTATCCATTATTTACCCTCTAATAGTAAGGTTAGGAGACAGTGTTATCCAATAAAAAGCTGATGAGGGTGGTGGTGGCCTAGTCGGTAGAATACTTGCATTTGGAACAAGAGCTCATGAGTTTGAATCCCACCTTCAGTAAACCACCACTGGGTTCCTGAGCAAGACCCATAACCCCAATGTGCTCCAAGGAGGCAGACCGTGTCCCCTGTTGTTAGGGAATGGAAGTCACTTTGGATAAAAGTGTTTACTAAATGCTGTTAATGTCAATTTTTGTGCAGCATTCCACTGTTCTGCTGGAAGATCAGATTTTTTTTCAGAATTTAAATTAAACTTGTTGGAGCTTGTGATGTATCTTAGCAAGATTCACAGGTTTTTCAGAATTAAAATACTAAAATACTACAGAATATAGATTTGGTTTCTGTGTGATTTAAGCCAAACCTACCTCTCCTTTTGTTGCCTTTTGAAAAAGCTTGTACGACCCTAAAATCAGATTCCAGTCAAAGTTCCAGACATGTTAAATGAACCCCAGGTGCATATTTGTGGTATATCGTGGTGACAGTAGAGGCTTTCTTCTGGAATGCTCTCCAAATGCTCCATTGGCATGAAAGCAACAGCTAATTGTAGTGTTGGAGACTTGGTGAGCCCAAGATGGAACCACTTCCTGTCATTATCCAAATGGTGATCCTTTGAGAAGTTTTGAATTTTATAACATCTTGTTTACTGCGTGTGTGGTCAAATATTATTTGCGTCTTTTTCCAAGTAGCTTTATTACAGCTCAGATATCTTTATTTTGCTCATAATAAACAAGCTGCTTTCAGTTGTGAAGCTACCTTTACACTTCCTGATTTATGAAGATGACTTATGGTGTGCTGTGTGTGAGAGAGACCTGTTTTGGCCTTCCCTGAAATAGAAAGTCATAGAAGGCAATTTAAATGACCTGTACACCTCATTTTTCTTTTCATTAGTCTTCCAAACCTGCCCCCCCTCCCCAAAGAGGTCCACTTCTGATCTTGTATAAGCCAAAAGCAGTCATACTTCAGCTATACATGACCATTTTCCAACCTCACATTATCTATTACAGTTAAGTGGGTTTTTACTGTTAGTGTTGATACATTTTGATACCTGTTAACTTCTGCTCTGATTGACTGCCTTGTATTGTGCTTAACTCGAAAAACAGACTGAAACACTAGGGCTCGGTTTCACGGACAGGGATTAAGCCTAGTCCTGGATTACGTAGTGCTCTGAATAGAGATTTTCCACTGAATAGGAAAGGGTAGTCCAAGACTAGGCTGGGAAACCGACACTAAGAGTCTTCTGTGTCAGTTTCGGTTGTAAATTGTATTTTGCCTGTGCTGTATGTATTGGGTGAGGAAGTCTAAACAAGCATATGCAGTATATGAAGTCTGTATTAGGGTGTATTAGCATGAGAATAACACAGTTTAAACTCTGTGGATCATGTGTAAGAACATGCAACACAGTAAGTGTGCAGCCAGTCAAAGTTTATTATTATTTTTTTGATGGAGTGAAATTTGGTGGGAAGAACATAATTTGTCCTCACTCCTTTCTCTTCATCAGTAAACCTTCATGTTATGTTAACATGATTACATTATTTCACGTTGCCTTTTGAACCCTGTGTCTCATTAGTGAGCAGTTGGCGGTCTTAATAATGAAATATGAGGTCCGGCATATTGTATCATCGCATTTTGTACTGTGCATCCGCTCATCTGTACATTTGTGTCACGGATGGTCAGGAACGCCCTTGTTGCGTGGTGGATGGGCCCGGGCGTGGCCCACGCGGTTTGATCTGAGAACGCTCCTGTAAAGGAGTTGGGACTCGCACCAAACGAGCCCGCGTTCTCACTCGCAC
>JBBIGB010000039.1:12841564-12851709 GCA_037577075.1 Alestopetersius hilgendorfi
AGAGTCTCTCCTCAACATCCTCCTCCCAACACACTCAGTCTCTCCTCAACATCCTCCTCCCAACACACTCAGAGTCTATCCTCAACATCCTCCTCCCAACACACTCAGAGTCTATCCTCCACATCCTTTTCCCAACACACTCTTTTTTTAACTCCTCCAGAAACACTTTTAAGAGATATCTTTCAAACCTGACTTTCTCTTCTGTGTCTGTATAAGAACAAATATTACTATTTTTTTCGTTTGGTTGTTTGTTTAATTGTGTTCTTTTGAGATAAGGAAACTCTGTTAATATGTTTGACAGTAATAACATAGTTGAGTGTTTCTCTACTTAGCATAAGAAATACGTGCCTTAATTTGAGGCAGCGATTGAAACGTTTTGGCATTTAAACGTTAAAAGACACATATAATCTGCGCGAGCTGCTAGTTAAAGGCTAAATCAAATATAGTTGAGGATAATCGTGTTATCAGATGAGACAGGATCCCACACATTCTTATCAGGCCAGAACTCACACTACTTATATTAATCCTTCATTCTGTCAGACAGCTTGTAATTGATTGGCTAGAACTAAGGCTTTCTTTTCAAAGATAATGGAGTGGTGGGCTGGAGCTAACTGATGTTAAAACACAGAACACAATATTATTTTGCTGCTGGTCTTGTTATTGTTTGTCCTACAAATGGCCTTGTGAAATTGTTTTTTATCTTAGAGATTTAAAGCAAAGTATCTAAACTAAATTAGGAATTACCAGTTAAATATCACTGGTTGCTGCTAACAATTTTTAAATGGTTTATACTTTATATTATTGGAAACTGAATATATTCACTGCTCACTAAGATTGAGTGAGTGCGTAGAAATCCTGAATAAAATAAAACCTCAAATTCAAGTCTTTTCTGAAGGAGTTACTTCAAAACTGAAACATGCACGTCTGTTAAAACAAAATAG
Source organism: Alestopetersius hilgendorfi (assembly GCA_037577075.1). Lineage (NCBI taxonomy): Eukaryota > Metazoa > Chordata > Actinopteri > Characiformes > Alestidae > Alestopetersius > Alestopetersius hilgendorfi. Next base: position 12,842,506 of record JBBIGB010000039.1, read on the forward strand.
CACCAAAAAAACACCCCACTGAAGTTGTGCTAGAAAAGCACTACAGTAAAATTAGCCACATCAAAGAACTGTTTTTAAAATAATTTTGTGTAAGGCAAGGAATTCTTTGACTAAAGTTAACATTTCTCTCATGCATGTACAGATTTCTGTTGACAGATTTTTTTTATTTATCTTAAGCAAATATTTATACACAAGCATGACATTTCATGATATGTCATTTAACATATTGCCTTTATGCCCTTCATTTGAGATTGTGGCCATAAAACACTCAAAGCATACTTGGACTTGGGTAAAATGTATTTTGCACTGAACGTATCACGGTTATGGGTTCTCGTTGTCTCTTATTGCTTGTTTGCCGTACTGGTATGTGCAGATACATAAACTATATGTCCAAAAGTATAAGGCCACAGTGTAATAAATGTGACATGCCAAGTAATTTACCTTTAGCAAAATACACTATATAGACAAAAGTATTGGGACACACTTTCAGGGTTTGGGCTAGGCCCCATATTTACACAGAAGTTAATAGTTCAGCAGACCAAGACATTCTGGACAGCACCAGAATGTCCAACATCATAAATGCTCTGCAGAATGAATGGGCGCAATTTTTCCCAGTAACTCAAAAATCTTGTGAAAGCCTTCCAAGAAGAGTGGAAGCTGTTATAGCTGCAAAGGAGAGACCAACTCCATATGAAAGTCTATATAATTGAATACAGTTTCATTAAAGTCACTGTTGGTGTAATGGTCAGGCGTCCCAGTGCTTGTCTATATATAGTATGTGTTGCCCTAAATTTGAAATGTTTGTATATTGTTGATGGGCTAATGTGAAATGCCATGTGGACTTTGCATGTGCTGTGCTGCCCCAAAAACTTCTATACTTTGGACATTCTGGTTCTTGCCTTCTTTTTCCTCTTTGACCTCTTTTCCATGCTCAGTAAATGAGCTTTGTTTCACATCAGTAGAAAGAATATGTCTGCACAGGCCATGTTATGTTGAATTTACTATTTGCCAGCATCGCACAGCTCTTAAATTTCTCAGCAGCTTCTTGACAAAGCAGCTGTCCTTGGAGGAACACCAGCAGCAGAGTCAATGTGGTTAAAACAGTTTGCTATTTTTGGTGTTTTTTTTACATAATTTGCTAACATGCTCACAGAGGGCATAAACTGCCCTTTTTCTAATCACACTCTGCACCCAGTTTATGTGTCAAAATGGATTAGATAAAGCCTATATTTTGCTGAGCTTCTATGCCTCCCCAGTGTTGATTAGTGATACATCTTGTCCAGAAATCAGACATGCATGCAAATAATCACATTCTGCCCCCGCTGCTCATGTAAGGAAGCTCATTTGTCACATTATGCATCTAGAAAATGTGACTTGAATGTTGTTTTACTAGAGTAAACTAAAGGCTACAGTTGATGTGCCACTGTGAAATTACATAGAGGTCTTTAATGTCTTGCTTGTGCCATGATGCTACTTTTTGGGAGCATCTGGCCCCAGTGCTTCTAGTGGTATACTGCAATCTGACTGGATGATAGGACAAGGTATAGGAATATTACAGAACATTGTAGGACAATTTTTATATAAATCATTCACACAAAGAAATTTGCATCAACTTAATTGGCATCATATTTTTTTCACCCGTTTGCATTCTGTATTGCATTCTGTATTGCATTCTGTATTGCATTCACACATGTACAAAAATGTATTACAGTTTCTTACTGGGCTGAATGGAATTTTTGCTAGCGATGACCAATCTTGATATACTAAATATGAATGAATCTGTTAATAGACAGAGTATCCATTGTTTGATTGGTGTATTCTGGACATGCTCAATGCTGAGGGCTGATAATATCATCCACCAGCATCAGACATCCTTTAGCTCCATCATCCCAAACAGCTCTCACTCTGTCAGGGGAAAACTCTCTGGCCTTGGCCCCGGGTCTGCAGAGGTCTCTGGACGACAGGCGTTAGCTTTACAATGACAAACACAGGCTGTTCGGGTGTGTTGGTTGGTAAATAGAAGAGTGTGGAGGCAGCTGGAGGAGTCTGGGCTTCTGTTTCTCATGCTGGCCTCTTGGACTGGATGTTAGACTCAAGCCTAACTGCATTACGTGATGGAGAAAACAGCAGAGCCGAGCAGGGGAGAGGAGAGGAGAGGAGAGGAGAGGAGAGGAGAACTCCTGACTGCAGAAGGACGTATTTGTTTTCTGTCTATGTTGATTTCACTTTTCCTCCCCCTCCCCACCCATCACCAGTACATCATAGTTAGTTTTGATGCTCTTCAATGTGAATTTCAGTTGACCTCTTTTTCTCTTGATCTTCGCTGTGTCCAAGTTTCTCTCCTTATTCTGTTTTTTCTCCTGCTCTGGACTGACAGCTATGCCTTGTAATCAGGACTACTTGATCCTTTGGAGCAAACTTGGGAATATGCTGGTAAACCGTAAAAATTCCCCTCTAGGTTTCCATTCCCCTTTGATCGGCCAGAGTTGCTGTTTATGGAGACATGTGTGTTTCTCTGAGCATCCCACACACAATGACTGTTTGTTACAGTCTCCTGAAATTGTTCCATGTGGCAGAAGGTGACCTGCTTGATGGAATGTCTTGAGCTTATTTGAATGCTTAGAAATGCTCCTCTTGACATCAGTTCCTCACTCTCGTAACTAGAAAACCATGTATTCGTTTCATTGTAGTTATTTAACACATTGTAGAAGTCACTGGATAATAAGCCAAGTCTACAGGTTAAACTGAAATACATAATTACTAAGATAACCACCATGCTATTCAGTAACTACATGAAAAATAGTGGAGAATTAGTCTTAATTTATAGTAGTGAGGAATGGAAGCATGGACCCATCAGTGGATAACCTACTTTATCTGAAAACTTCTTAATTTGAACCTGTATACATTTGTGACTGGCTATTTGTCCCAACTGAATCATGTGACACATTAGATAGACTGAGAGGATTTTGTGGCCTTGAAAGACATCTCCATATCTCATAAAAGTGTGTGTCTGTGGGTGTGTAAAGGGTAAACCTAACTCTATACCCCTGCTCCACAGTAACCTGACCAGCCTACAGTAATGGCCCTGTAGCCTCTAGACTACGTGGCCTGGAAAGCTCCTATTAATCATGTTCTAATTGAATCCCAGCAAACATATAAAACTGTGATAGAGTTGCGTTATTTCCTTTTGCAAACAGATGTCTCTGGTGATCTGTGTAAAGCGATATGCAGCACTGAGCTCTGTCGTCTGGGATGGTCCCCATTGCTCGGGTCGGTGCGCAAAAAAGCAGAAACACATGTTGTCCCCAGTTTGACTGCCATCGCTGGCCTAAGGCTGGAGTACACAGCAGTGCTCCTGGCCTGAGCTGTGTGCTGCTCATGTCTTTGATTACACATTATTACTTATGAAACCGTGCTTTCGTAGCTCCTCATTAGGTCTCGCCGATCTAGTAAACTTTCAAATCTGAATGAAGAGTAGCACTATGACAGAAACATTTAGGGGCAAATGGCTTCTGGAAAGGCTGGAACTTGGAAAAACCCTTTGAAATTCTCCACCTTAAATCAATATTTTACATGCTCGGCTGTCCCTGATATGGACCTGACTTTGTGCTGGCTCTGCCCAAAAACAGTCCCCTTTTTTCTGCAGTTCTCCACAGCACTCCGTCCCATCTTGTGACCCAAAACCTAACCAGAAGGGGAAAAGAGATTCAGATGTCTGCGGTATGCCAGTCACCGCTGATTATCCATGGAGAGCGGCAAAAAGTTTTGTGCGTGTGGAGAGCACGGGGCAACCGAGCACCGAATCAAAGCTCTGCTCTGTTATTAGAACCAATCTGCCACTGAGGAAAGAAAAGTCCTACTGTGAGCTTAAAAGGAGTTGTCTCATTTGATCATTTATTACACTTTTTAAGTGCTTTTGAAATGGCTGAGGCCAGTGTGGTCCGCATCCCTAATTGGAGCTCTTTTTCTCCCATTAATGCATCCAGACTTGTGATCCTTCCAAAAGACCACGAACGCTCTCTACAAAGCACTTGTCAACAGTTAACAGTTGTTGTCGTTACCATACTTAGATCAGATTTGTGTGCGTGTGTGTTTTTTTCCCTTCTTCTTTTAACGAACAGCTGTCGCCAGCTATATCCCACTGCCTGCTATCCAAACTTCCTGACCAAAGAGATTAGCGGCGCTTGTTTAGCCACTGATTTCGCAGAAGGCACGAACTCTTATGGTAGACTCGCCTATGGTAGAAAGCCACAGATGACAAAGATGCTCAGTCAGACTTCAGCCTCAGTGATGTTTTATTTGATGCTTTATTCCATCGTGGATCTCTGTGTTTAACTTGTGCAGCTGCGTAGGCCTGCATGTGAGCCCACCCTTCAAATACTATTGTTGCCAACAGTGAATAAAAGAGAAGAGCCGTCATTTACCAGTGTGCTGACTGAGTCATACTAATTGCTGAGCAACACCTTTCATTAATGGTTAGCCATGGCTACTATAGCTAACAACAAATGGAAGCTATTAGCCAGCAATTAGCATGACTCAGTTGGTGTAGTGTTATTGATGACCATTCACTTTTGTGCACTGTACACAATGCTAATATTCTTGACTGAACTCTTTCTTTACGAACACGGAAATGTGTGTGTGTATGTGTTAAATGTTTTGCTGTTGGGGGCACTGTGTGGATGAAAATTGAGGGATTTAGAGATATTTACTGTGGTCAGCTCTCCATGTCTGCTATGCTTATTCATGCTGTAACCCTCTCCCGAACCTCCAGTAGAATTCCCTTGCATCCAATATCACTCATAATTCAACAGTGTTGTCTCCCACCTTGACGTACACCTAGTAAACGTGTAAAATATTCCTGCGGGATTTGCTCAAATTTTTAATAACTCCGGTTTTTCGAGCCCCAGCTGGGGCGGCTAGATATCGGTTACCATTTCTTAAGACTTTCTGGCATCGGTGCTAACTCCCGCACTCCAGAGAAGGGTCTTGTCCAAAACCAACAGGAGGAGAGAAGTGGTGCGTTTTGGAAATGCGGTTTTCAGTTTCTGCTGCGTATTTTTCCAGCAAAGCCGTGGAGGCCGTGATGAAATTGGTGTCTGGGCCCTGAGCAGAGTCGTTTTTACCTGTCTGTGTGTATGTAAGTGTTTTTTTGTGTGTGTGTGTGTGTGTGTGTGTGTCAGGTGATAGCCTGGCTAATGACTCTGGAAGCCAAACAGAGGGGCTTTCTGCTTGAGATTTCATGGACAGCCCCCCCATCCCACTAAAAATGTCGCACAGGCGGTAAAATGTGATCTTCTCACTAATGAAGGACACGCTTCGTTTCTCTTACTCACTTTGCCCCCCTGGCCCAGCCTCTAGGGGGAGCTACGCCTGGACGGCCTGCAATGTTTTTCTTTCCTTGCCACCAGTTATGAGCCACTGTAAGCATTTAAAGCGGCCTTTGTGGAACACCACTGATTCATTGCCTATTGGAGTGTGTATGGCTGCTCATACGGCACTGTATGAACGCAGAGGAAATTGTTTATCTGGGCAGTAAGTGTGTTTTGCTTGTAAAAACACAATATAACTTTGGAATATGTCAAAATAAACACCAGTGTTGTAATGTAACAAGTATTAGTGATATGGAATGAATTAAAGAACACGGGTTTGGGTCCTGTTTTCCTTGATGTTGCCCAGCCATTGAATGTATTCCTCCACCAGCACACCTAATTTAATTTGACTTAATTAGGCACTGATTAGCATATTGAATGGAAACTGCAAAACGTCACCGTCTAAACCACATATGTACTACTTTACAAGACTGACCTTCTTTAGTGTTCATGGAAAGTTTGAATATAGCTTATTTAAAGTTATTCATAATGTCTTAAACACTAAATCATACATAAGCAGCTACAACAAATATGAATATCTGATGATGCTGTCTGATGTTATGCTGGCTGATGAAGAAGACAGAGATTTAATAACTGACAAGATTAGTGGTTTAATGGTGCAGATGAATGTGGTCTCACTTTAAACTTGTATTTTTCAGTTTATGTAAATGTAACAGGAGTTTACTCCAGATCATTTTTGGCTGTTTAAATCAATCCCTTTAACACGAAGTGTTCAGATAATGTAAAGGACAGCTGCCATTTCCAAATAACGTAAAGAAAAAAGGCTATACAGCAACACTGAGCTGCTTTGGGGAATGATTGGGAAATGGTTAAAAAGCTGACAGACGTAAAATCAGATTTATTGTATCAATGTCTATTTCTGTTTATTCGAATGTAGAATTTTCTGAGCAAATATATGCTTACTGCCCAGATAAATAAGTTTACATATCATTTTCTCAGGTGGCCGCAGACGTATGGCATGCGCTGTATATAACTCGACTTATGTCGAGGCGGGTGGATATACACACCTGCAAATATTTACCTATTAGTATGTCCATGCCAGTCCGTTAGGTGAGACATTTGAACCTGTCAGTTGAATGAACAGTGGCTACACACACATCACAGTCACCTTGTCCGGCCACACTCATTCACTCCCACCCCTCACCCCCACCTCCCTGCCTCCCTAAATCCTCCCTTTGGCCTCGTGCTCCCTCTCGTTCTCTCCTCCACGGTGGAGCTGTCATTGGAATATATGTTTCACTGGCGATGGAGGGCCAGTAAAAGCCTCAAGCTGTCGTGTTGTTGTAGCTGGACTAACAGGGCTTTCTCTGTCAGCCATAGAAGTCTTTAAAAATGGATTTCGTGTTGGGTTTTTTTAGCATGTTGGTCTTCCCCATTAAAAACCAAGTCTGCTGGCTGATAGAGCCAGTCTTAAGCTTTTTTTTCCAGAAGGTAATTCTATGACATTTGCTGGAGGAGTGCTTTCTTTGGGATGAAACCGCTTTAAGTGGTTCTAAGGCAGGTCATGCTATTTGAAACTTGAGAGTTGGGTGTGACCATTAACCAATAGACCTATAAATGAATTAAAAAAAAGTATATTGCGAGGTAATAAATGGTTACCACGGCTTGTCATGCTGTTATAACTATTCAGGAAGCACTTTATTTGACCGTAGTAAATGAAATTTAAGCAATTGTTTTACACATAGACATAACACATATTGCCACTGCCATATAAAAACCTAGTACCTCTGTTGTTTCATGTTCCCATTTGGAAACATTAGCTGCCCTTTAGATTTGGAACAAGTTGACCGATGGAAATGTTTTAAAATTACTACTCCTATTACAAATGTACTTTTTCTCTAGAAAGTTATAGATCAATGAGATTTTGTTGTGAAATGAACTGCATATGTTGAAGGGCTGTCTTGTCCTCAGGAACTGGGTTTTCATCAAACTACTCTGGATTTTGAACCAGGGATCACAACATCTACACCATCAACATAGCCATTTCACAAACCTTTTACAAAACATACAGAAATCTGTGACCATTTCATTAAATAACTTTTAGTGAAGCAGCCTTTGAGGGAATAACCTATTTCAGATGTCTGGTTTTTATCGTTACTGCTGTGAGTAGTCACAAAAGCTCTCATTTCACCAGGACACTCTGGATAACTTTGTTTAATCTGTTTAATTATGCAGATAAAAATATATATGTATCTATTTGATGTATTTTTATGTACTGTTTACTCTTTGGGTTTATAGAAAAACAGCTTAACCAATCATTCTGTCCACGGATCAGTTCCTAGATCAGTCTGATTCCCTTTGAACGTCATATGCATGGGCCACGTCCAATAGCTGCTCATTTAGTTTGCGCATGTTTTCCTCATTCACCTCATGGCCAGTATGTAATAATGCTAGTCTTAGCCAAAACCAGAAGCTTGCTGTTCCCAGGTCAGTTTGCTCTTGTCCCACTACCCCCACCTCGACTCTTATCCTGACTCCTATCCCGACTCCAACCCCCACATTCACCTTGTGGCCAGTGTGCAATAATGCTGGTGTTAGCCAAAGCCTAGAGGCCTACTGTTTCCAGGTCAGTTTGCTTATGCCCCCCAAGTTCCCTTGTGGCCAGCGTGTAATTGTGCCGGTGTTTGCCAAAAGTCATAGCATGGCTGATCTCTGATCAGGCAATGGCTGATAATTATGGCTTTACCCTCTGGTCACTAACAGACACGCTAATAAAAATGTCCATAAATTGAATTTGTGTGTTTGAGAGCGAGCAGTTGGGAGATTCTGGGATATCAGCAGACCTCAGCGTCTGATTGGCTCCAGCCGCAGTGGCATCGCTTCAGAGCTAGAAAGCCGATCCTGGAACAGTGGTGTGTGTTTGTGTGTGTGTGTGTGTACATGAGGAGAAAAAGACTGATTTGAGGCCAAGAAAAATAAAGGCTGCTTTATTGCTACTCAGAATTGAGTATTGAATTGAGTTAGCACAAACACAGAAGTGGCACAGACATGCAGTGAGGGAACGAGCGCGGATAGGGGGTGTGTCTGCATGTGTTTGTGAGATGCATGCTCAAAAAGTGCATGTGTGTGTGTGTATATAAGGTGCTTATGTATCCGATATCCTGTTTTAAAGCCGAATCCACAGGGCTCGCTCGTGTTTCCCGGAGTTTTTCAAGCACAGTAGCCGCTTGAACTCCGTGTAAGGAACCTTGACAGTTTCTTAATGCTCTGGCACCGCTCTTGGCCGTTTCCACATCGCTTTATCGTGCCTCGTTCCAACTCCCTCAGACCAACAACTAGGCCTGCTTCCTCTCCCTTCAGCCCTCTCCCTGCGCTGTAATCCCTCTCTCCTCTCTCTCTGAGTGACTCTGACAGCACTGTAATGTCTCATGTGTGCAGGGAGGGAGTCGTTTTAAAAACTGGACGAATTCCTCCCAGTGCCAAAGGTAAGTGTTGGGCTGCCTAGAGGCCACTTTGGCTTTCCACTGAAGTTCCTTCATCGTTCTTCTCTCCATTCTCCACTGGATAGCGGTTGAGAAAAAGTCAGTTTTCCATAATTCTTCACCAAAAATGTACTCAGCTGCATTTTTCCCTTCTTTTTTTAATGTTTCGGGGGTCACTGGAGCTATGAGACTAATGTAGCGAACAAATAATGGAAGCTTGTAGACACGAACAACATTCAGGGCATGGGGAGAAGTCTAATATTTAAAATCAAATTAAAGACATTCTTCTTATGTCTTTCTCTGTCATTATTCTTTTTCTTGTGTTTTGTCTCTCTCTCTCTCTCTCTCTCTCTCTCTCTCTCTCTCTCTCTCTCTCTCTCTCTCTCTGTTCT
>JBBIGB010000039.1:13054260-13065678 GCA_037577075.1 Alestopetersius hilgendorfi
AGAGAGAGAGAGAGAGAGAGAGAGAGGGAGAGAGAGAAAGGAGACCCCTGAGTCTAATGACAGACTGATGGCAATTACTTCAAGTCTTCAACTGTGGCTCCCTATTGCCACATTCCTGCTGTAAATTAGTAGACTGGGAGAAATAAGGAGCCGATTGGACCCAGATGAAAAAGAGAGAGAGGCAGAGAGAGACAGAGCGAGGGGGGAATTAAAAAAAAGCACTTTTGATTCACTCCGCAGAAGGCTACCTCCATCAAAAACGGAAAAAAAAAGAGAAAACTTTCCGACGGAGTCTGCCACAGCTTTGATTCTCGACAAATCAATAAGCGCATCCTCCTCCCAGGCTAACCGTTTCCACTCGGAATGGCCTCCGCGATCAACATGTTAATAAAAGGCCCTCCGCAGAGCCTTCATCAAGAGGCTTGGGGAGAAGATGTGAGTGACGCTAAGAGATGCAACGATATCGGGATGGAGGAAGAGGGAGGGGGGAGCGGGAGGGGAGGGCGCGTTCCCAGGCGGAACTTGGTGTCACCCTGCCGGATGAGAAATGGGCCTTTGCATATTCTCTGTCACTGGCGGGCTGAAGTGAAGGCACCCCAGAGGCCAGTGTTGGTTGCCGCTTGCCTGGCGGAGTGGAGTAAATTAAAGCCGGGGATTAGGCTGGGGCGAGATGGCGGATGACAGGCACAGAAGAAACAGTCTGGCAGAGGGGCTCTCGCCCTGCCCCATATGTCTTCATGAAGTACCACAGTGGGGGCTCACTAATGAGAGCAGCGCAGCATGGCAGTTTAGCTCTCAAACACCAGAGGACACACACAGACACACACGCACACACACAAAAGGCCCATCATATAGACACACACACACACACACATACACAGTTGATACCCACACATCCTGTACTTGCACAAATACCATATTTAGAACAACTAAGTGCAGAATAATTATGCAAAGAGACAAAGGGACTCATCATCCAATCAAACAACCAAGCAGCAAACTTCCTCCAATATGATTTTTTTCACTCATGCAAAGCCTGTTTTTTCCTATAACCTGCCTGTGCAATCAGTATTCCTCTCGTCCCATCTGTGCTGTACCCATAACTATGTTCTTTCACAGCAACTGTTGCCATGCTGGACAAGCTTTGCAGAACACTGGCAAAAGTCCCATTCATCTTCATGAGAAAACTGAGTTAGAGTTGCGACGTAATGTTAAAAATGCTTTGCTGTGATGCTGGACTGTGTTGTTGTATCCTCTTGAAAACAAAAAGGTTGAAAATGACAATGAATCTTAATTTTAGTTCTGTTCTAACAATGCAGTCTTTGACCTGCATGCAGAATGAATTCCTTTTGAACTAAACGACACATAAACGACCATTTAGACCAGTTTTTCTGCACCACAACTGTAGCGTCAGTCATGACTAAGCAGAAGGCAAGCTAAGGATGCATCTGATCCATCATCTTGTTTGTCACCATGACAACACCAGAGATTTCAGTTATTGCTTCATGTTGCTGATGAGAACAGCCAAATAAAACAGATTTTATGTGCAAGATGTCATCAGTTATATACTTTGATTGACCATAGCTTGTTACCTGGATATTACTGTCCAAAAATGTAATTTTCAATTGCCAAAAGTGACCTAAAAAGCAGGCAGTAGCAAACCCAACTTCGCGCCATCTTTTTTAGCAAACCGCTTCATCCTTTGTCTGCATGTTTCTGCTCACATCGTGTGAAATTGCTCCTGAAAAACGAACAAAAACACCAAGACAATTTCAACAAGGGAAAACGTAAAGTCTCTTTGCAAACACAGTCCCAGCATTTAATCCTTTTTCTCCATGCAGGAGCTATCTGAGACTCCAATCTAGCACTTTGAGAAGCGTGGTGGATACCTGCCTCGTGGGTGCTGAGAGGTGTGCTTGCTTTAGAAGAATAATTACCACGCGATTACAGTATAATTACACACATTAATGCTCTAGGTTTCGCCTGCTGTTCCACGAGGCTAAATGTGACACTTTAATTAGTGAGTAGTCCACATTTTAGAGCTTGCGAGCGTAAATGGTTGATATTATTAGAGAGTGTTCTTTGGTCCCCGTGTTCCCCACCATAAATAACCTCCAGCTAGAGGAATAAAAGTATTAAACATGACTGTGACTGTGTGTGTTTGTGTGTGTGTGTGTGTGTGTGTGTGTGTGTGTGTGTGTTTGTGCGTATGTGTGTAGCTGTATTTGTGTATGTGTGGTCATGCATTTAGCTGGAGTTAAATATCCTGAAGAAGAGGACGAGAAAATACAATGTCGTGGGATCAAGTCTTGCTTTCTTTCTGTCTGACCGTCTGTCTATCTGGCCGTCTGTTTGTTTATTTATTTATTTATTTATTTATCCATTCATCCCTGTGTGTGTGTTTATTACAAAAGTGCAGATTATGTTTAAAAAATAAACAAACTATTTCTATTTGGTTACTAAGGTCAGGGTTTTGGGTACACACATACAAACTAAATAAATAGACCACATTATTATCTCATTCACTCTTTAAGCAAAAAAACCCACTCAAATTCAAATAAATAATCCACTGAATAAATGATGCACTTTATCTGTGGTGGCTTTTATTCTGGCGTGGTTTATTAGTAAATTAAGCCATGCAATGTGTTTAAGGGACTGCACTGTTGTTTGGGGCTGGCAGTTTTGGTTGGTGCACCTTAAATTGCAGAGGTTCGAGACTCATGCTAAGTCTTGCCTGCTATTTGGCTTTATAGCCTCACTGTATATTTCTCATTCCAATTTGTGATGTTTTGTGATATCTTTTATAGGACTGAATAAACGGTAGAGATTTTATTCCAAAGAAATTCTGTTTCAAATGGCATTGGTGTCACAAATCAAAGGTAGCTCAGAACATGCAGGGTGGATGCCTCTGACAGTTCTGACACTAAGAAGCGGGACCTCCTGGACCACCAAGCAGGTTTTTAGAAATCCTTTCAGTTCAATTAGTTCATCACCGTGGACAACCATGAAAGGGAAAGAGACAGACCTGTATTATGACAATTGGAAAGTAATAAGTTGGATAATATATTTCTTAAATGTAAAGTGAAACAGACAGGCTGGGAGTGTTCAGCAGACCCTGTATGTTTGAGAGGGTTTAGAAAGTACACCTTTCCTTTCTTTGCTTGTTGGCAAATTATCATATAGAAGCAAATCTTGCATAATGGAGTAAGGACATTTTTTCCAGTGAAAAATTAACTTCCATGTTCCAAAAGAAGTCTTACTTTTACTATTAGTGCCTGTAAAATTGTTTGTGGTTGCAGGACTCCGGGTGACCATTGATTCAACACCCAGCAGTATTGGTATGGCCTAAAATTGTCCATTTGAAATGTTTAATTGTGAGCCGTATCCCTTACAGAGTGATCGCAGAAATGAACTAGATATAGTTTTTAAACTAGTGGTGGGTATGTTATGCAAATACCATGTGAAATCACTGTGATAATGAGAATAACATTTGTTATTGTTGTTATTTGTGCATATAAATTAACACATTTTTATTCAGAAAGAGTGCATAGAAGAGATATATAAGGGTTCTAGCAGCCTGGCCTGCCTCTGAACCATTTTATATGACATACGGACTACAAATAAGTTTGTCCTAATAAACATACACAAACATATTGTTTTACCTATCTGAACAAACTGCTTAAATTACTTGCTTGTTTTATTAGTATTGAACAGGGATGTCCAACTTTCATTCATCCATTATCTGAGCTGCTTATCCTAACCAGAGTTGCAGGGTTCTGGAGTATCCCAGCGCAGGGCAAAGAGCGTTTCTAAACTATTTTTGTAAATAAAAAAAAAAGAGTGTAAAAAAGCTATAAATAACTTCCTCAAAATATCACAGTTTGATAAGAGGGGTGTTTTGCTCTAGTCCAGCAATTTGGTGTAGCACCTGATGAAACTCACTTGATCAACTCAAACTTTATGTTGGGCATAAAGAGGATGGTGTAGGAGCTTTACATCATGTTGAGGTTCTTCAAATGTTTCACACTTTCATTTACAAAAATGACTCTTTAAAAAGAACCTCCACAGAAAGGTTCTTTAGGGAACCAAAAGTGGTTCCACAATGGCAGCGCTCTGAAGAACCCTTTTGGACAACTTTGTTTTTGAGAGTGCCGGTGGTTCTAGACGTTAAACGTACGCGTTAACCTTTCGACACTTCCATAAACTGTTGTGATAACAGTCGGAATAAAAGCGGAGGAGTCAAAGCAGCAGATTTAGGGGATCCAAGAGAGGGCATAGTGCAAAAGTTTACGTTCCCAGAACAAGTGGAAGGGAAACGAGTAGGAGAGCAGGTTGAGGGAGAAAAACGAGTGCTGGGATGAAAGGATGAGCAGCGAGTTGGCCGCATAGATTTACATCCACAGAGAGGATTACAGACACCTACTTCCAGCTTAGGGTGGAGGTTTTGAAGTTTTGGCCTGGGAGGGAAGAGATCCCTTTGGCAGAGTCCTGTTTGATTCTGGTGGGAGTCCGCCACTAATCCTACCCTACACACACGCGCACAAACACACATATTCTCACCTTCTGCCTGATCCACTGCACTAACTCCTCTCGGCAGTCCCAGGATCGTTATCCACTATCCCTCCCGCTCTCGCCTCATTCGTTGGAGCAAGTGAGGGAGTTTGGTGTGGGGAGGGGTTTCTCCTCTTCATTAATTTCCCTAAGCAGATTACTGAGAGTGCGTTTGTTGTTGTTGTCGGAGCTATCTGATTTGCCTAAGCCCTTTGTTTTTTCATCTGGTTTACACTTTAAAGCCCCCCTCCAAATGAGTCCCACTCATGGGGGATAAAGTGGACCCACTGGCAGGGGCAGTGAACTTCACAGGCACACACACATCTGACTAGCAAGAGCAAGCAAAGGCAGGGGAAATTGGAGAACATTGCAATTAAATGTAACCAAATATGTGCAATATATTGTCAATTATGATTTTGTTGTAATTTTATTTCTTACTGCTTTTAGTTTAACAATACCATCTGCCCTCTAGACTGTAGACCATTTTATAATTTAAGGGCTAATTGTACTGATCCAATCAATTAAGTCTTGCATCATTACATATTACCAAACAAGGTTTCCCTCTACAGTTTCAAAGATGTGAAGTTTTGCTCTGATATCAATGATAAGTAGAACACATTTTAAAAAATGTTCTAGCTCCTGTGTTGGCCCAGTCACAGTGAGAAGATGAGCTTGATCCCTGGTGATGACACAGCCACTCATTGCCGCTAGTCTAAGAGAGCATAAGATCCCTTGCTTTCTTTGGGTGGGTAGGATGGTCCTCCCTCTTCCCCATCAGTCAGTCAGTGACGCAACAGAATTAGTAGTTAGTGCTCTGTTCCAAGACATGTTGTATAATAAACACTGCATTCTTCACGTGACTCAGAGGTAGCACATGCTAGTCTTCACCCTCCTAACTAGCTAGCAGGTGGAATTGGACACAAGTGAATTGGATGAAAATTGACATTTAATTAAATAAAGTTACATAAATTGGTTCTTTGGAGCAAAGACATAAAATATCCACTGCACTTTAGGTTCTCAAACTCAGGCACACCCAATTACACATACTTTTGCTCTGTCAGTTTATTGCAAGTTACCTTGTGTCACACACACCAGCCCTGTGATGCGAACGGGTCACCGGTAATGATGTGCAACACTAGGTATATAAACAAGGAAGTGGTAAGCAACCAGTGCTCAGACATTGAGTCCTCTGCTCAACTCGACCCAAACTCATGAGCTCGGTTCCTGGAGCACTCTGGGTTTCGTTAGCTTGCATTGTTTTCCTGGTGGGAATCTATACTCTCTGTGAGTGTTCTCCGATCAAACAGCGTGGTTTACCAACTCTTTCGTGTTTAATCCACGACTGGGTTCCAGTTTGGCCAGGTTCCTGACAACTTGGCACTAAAAATGTGAATTTATTAAGAAGAGGACCAGTTTAAGAACCAGTTTAAGAACCATCGCTTTAAAGAACCAGTTCTTAATAGTTGTATAATTGTTATTTTTATTGTTATTGCTTTTCAATTTGCTTTGCAATAACAATAATTTTCAGTGTAATTATTCAATGTATTCACATCTCAATGTACTCTTGAGATAAAGAAGAGAAGAGATAATAGGGCACCCCGACAAACCAACTCCCATCCACAATTTCCGCAAATTTAGATGTGCCAAGAAGCAGATAGGCCGTGATGCCTGATGAGTGTGTTGATCAGCTGGTCTTAGGGGTTGAAGACCAGATAACAGTGCGCATCAACACATGCTCTGAGGGGTCAGAATTCAACAGCAAAGGCTGCATCCAGCCATGCAGAATACACAGCAATGATAATACTGTACCCCCGCCAGCAGCCATGGCTGCCAAGCACCGCGCTGAAAAATGAACCATCAAAATGATGTGGTCAGTTGGCAGGCCGTCCCGAGGCTCCTCTCGAAAATGACGGCTGTTTTTCTTTCCTTTTTTCCCTTCCCTTTATCCTTACAGTCCAACGCCGGGTGGGAATTTGCCAGTGATGACCAACTGGGTGCCCGGAGGTCACTCTGTCTTTTCGCTGAAATGTCTCATTAAAGAAACGAACAGTATCTGAGATGCGGCCAACGGGCGAGCTGGCAGGCCCCGGCACCACCATGTTTCAACTGGACACCCCTCACACACATCATTATCGCCTATCAGTGACAGTCAGACCAACATTACGCAATTAATCCTCCTTTTCATAGGCGGTGAAAAGAGAGTGATTTAGGATGTTTGGCGTAAATGAGCTGTCATGCTTCATGGCCTGGCTTGCTGCACTTTCTGCTCCAGAAATGGCTGCGAGTCGAGCCATGGAGCAGGTAATACAGATCGTTTTGAACACTTTATCAAAGGTGCGATTATATTCTTTTGCATGGAGCCTTCATTTAATACATTTCATAACACAAAACAGTTTCTGCTGTGGTACAAACTCACTATATTTAGAAAGTGATAATAATTCTTAGATAATATTCTGCTGCTATTTCATTTACTTTTTACTTGCATTGACCCCAGACACGTCTCCTCACTCCAGACTTTCCATTTTATTTGATCTAAAGTTGTACAGGCAAAAATGTGCACCTTACCTCTGTGAAAGTAAGTGCTGTGTGTCTTTTAACCACATTTAAGGTACATAATTGGGCCTTAAGGGTATTTTTGTTTCATTTTTGAGTACATTTACATAATTTGTACCTTGGTTGACAAAAATACACCTGAATACCTTTGACAATGTTTTGCAGAGACTGGGATTCGAGTCAGTGAGTCAGATTCGAATGTTGACTGATTCACGGGAAAGTTCAGAAGAAAAAAAATAAATGAAACAAAACTAACTAAATTAGAGCCTCGTACCTTTGCAGAAAGAGTAACCGTACATGTGCCTGGCCATTTTTCTTCCATACAGGACAGTCAGTTAAAAACAAATTACATTACAGAAAAAGACAATTTAGTCAGATGGACAGAATAAAACTCAGTAGCTAAAGGTATATTACTGCAGCGACCAGTTTCGCTGAGTTTAGCGAGTTCAAGTGTTGGACACGACAGGTTTACATCTGTACAACACACTGTCTACTCACTCATGAACATCTCTAGTGTGCAGCATGTAAACACACTTGCAATTTCAATATTTCCTTCAGAGTTTGTGGACGTGAGCAAAACATTAATTTTAATTGTTTTTTTAATATTCATCAACTGCACTGATTGGGCTGCAGAGAGAACCCACATAATGACAAAGAAACAATAGTAACAAAATGACTAAAATATCCATATGTACATAACTACATATCAAAGACCATTCCAAGCCATTCATATGTTCATAAAATTGAGAATTAATTCTTAAAGATTATGAAATGTCGGAAATGTTAACATAAAATGAATTATTATAATTTATGGTATATAAACCCCAGGGATGCTGAGAATCACATAAATAAAATGCAAAACATTTACATAAATACTGTTTCCTGCAGTTCCATCATTATACAAAAACTCATTTTTACTGCACTGTACATGCACACTCAGCCAGAAAAGGAATATTAAAGGCATTTGAGGGCATTCAATTCCAAGAAAAAAATCGTTCACACACATGAAAAAACATGTTGTTCGGTTTGGTCATCAGCAACGCACAGCATCAGAGCCATCAGCAGGTCATCTATCTGTAATCTGGGCACAGATCTAAGAGAGAGAGACAGAGAGAGGGCTAGAGAGAGAGAGAGAGAGAGGCCTCTTTTGGGCTGCGGCCATCATGGGCCGAAAGAAAAGCTATTGAGAGAGGTCCAAATAATGGGCAAGCTTAGGACAATTCCATTCCAAAATGGATCAAATATGGAGGATATGGAGGGCATCCCTACTCTAAAAGGTCAAGGCTGACTTTGCATATTTTGTCCTCTTCATCTAAATCAGTTTTCTTTTGGCTGGTGAAAGGAATGGCAGCTTTGAAAGGTTTTGAAGGATTGAATAATGCTGCTCTTTTCCTACATTCTGGCAAACTCGGTTTAAAAAAGTGGCAATATAACAAAAAAAAAATACTACAGTTCATCTAAAATGTTGACCTTATATCTTAATTATATTATGTACATTGCTATCAGATCTGTAGAAAAATCTGCAGAAGCAAAATGTCATGTAAAGATAAAGATCCTTTAGTGGGCTAATACATGAATAACCTTCAGTACGAAACATAATAACGGCAGTGATCTTACAATTGATTGTCACTCATAAAACATCTAAATTTATCCAGCAATGCAACAATTCAATATAAACATATTTTCAGCATTATAAGCTGCATTTCATTTTTATATGATAATGTCTTCGTTCAGTATATCTTCTAATACAAAACAAGAAATGCTTGAAACTACCTTATCTCCAAAAATAGTCAATAGTAATACACTGTGTACTCTGCTCAGTGAGTGGCAGACTAGCACATTCTCATAAATGTAACATATTTTGGCCCATTTTCTATTTGACATCTAGTGCCAGGAAGCTTCCAAGACCATGACCTGTATCTGAATACAAAACACCATATATTACATCAGATATCTGGAGTTGATTTTATGCCTATAAGTTGCACAACAATTTCTGTCTCTAAACAATAAATATTTTTTTATTAGCAATCAGTTAATAATGAACAGAAATATAACATTTGTAAGCATACATTTGTAAGAAACATGGTATATAAGTTATATAAAGTGTTCTGTAAATGAATTGGCTGGTAAATGATATGTAAAATAGTTGTAATATTTTAGTTGTTAGAATTCTATGTTATAATCTTCATGCGTAAGGACCAAGCCAGTGGTAGGAAATGCTAATAAAAGGTCATAATTCATAAACTGCAAATGCCAGAAATGTTACAGTAACTGAATTTATGAAAGTGATATTTTCGTATATTCCATTGTAAAGTAATTTCATAATAAGTAAGAAAGCTCTTTTCAGTGTTCAGCAGTTGACCTGGAAATATTATTCAGAAGCACTAAACTACTGGCAGGACAGAGGTAACAGAAAGCTTATGTTATTGCATATCGCAAGTCATTTAAATGTAGTTCATTCTTTGGAAATTGTTTCCAGGTCACTTGTAAGCACCAACTAACAGATTATTGATTATTGGTTATTAATAAGGGTATCTTAAATGTACTTTATCATTGGTTGTTTAGGCTCATAAAGATCACTTTTGAAGTGACGTGTCATACGTGAACGCACAACCGCACAGAGTGTGAAAGTGTGAAATTCTTCTCTGCCTTTAACCCGTTCACCAAGTGAAGCAACGGGCAACGACAGGGCACCCAGGGAGCAGTGCATGAGGAGGGTACCTTGTTCAAGGGTACCTCAGTGGTGCCACTGGCAGTCCGGAGATTCGAACCCACAGGGCAGCTCCCTAAAAGGCTCCCTGAACTTTTAAATGTTTAAAATACTCTTTAAATACTTCTACCTGGCATTTCTACCTTTTAAATGTAAAACTATATATTAAAAATATTTAATATATATATAATGCATAGCAGAAAACAGCCCCTATGGCAATGTGGCTAACACTGAATACAGGGCATTATACCAGCATTGCTATCTTTTTTTTCCTAGATTTTATTTTTCGGCTACCATACCTTTTCTTTGGCTGAGCCACATTTTTACATGCTTGTTGTCTTTGTTTTATCAAAGCATGTGATGCACATATGATTGTTTGAGTGTGTGGCCAGCACTAATATTTCACTGTGCTAACAGTAGCATAGTCTCAAAGGCCTGTGGGTAGGATGACGACTACATGGAGTCTAAATGGTGTGTGTGTGTGGCTGCCTGCCATATCTTCCTGGTTCTGTAAATTCAGTGACCTTCATGGAAATTTAAAAAGTGCCACCTCCTTATGTTAGCCTACTGAGCAAGCCGCTCCCATCGCTCAGAGGAACACATGTGACCATTCACAGCTAGGCCCTCTACTCCTCTTCCTCCACTATCTCCGCCTCCTCTTCTTCTCCTTTTCCTTCCACTCCTTTTGCTCTTTTCCTCTCTTCTTTTTTCCCAGGAAGAGCCTGTTAGCGAGGCTCTGGAAGTCACAGTGGCTGTGCTGACCCCCAGGGCTTCTCTTGCTTAAGCCAATATAGACCCTGTACGTCCTGAGGGGGCACCATATCAGGAGGGAGTCTACCGCTTTTATTTATTTATCTTCCCTTCCTCAATCCCTCGTGTCTGCTGTCTCACAGCAACCCCCCTCCCTCTAGACCACCATCCCCACTCTTCTTCAGATGGATTGCTGCCTGTCTTGCCTGGCAGCCAGTAGAAGCTTTAAAGGACAGCAATTCTCATTTGAAATCTTTGCCTTTTTTCTCAAGTCCCATTTCTCTCCCTCTCTCTCCCTCTCCCTCTCTCTTGGTCTCTTTCATCTTCCTGACTGGTTTCTACCCTCTGCACCACACTGCCGTGCACATCTCTGCCATGACAACTAAATAGGCCCCCTAATACCACTTCATAAAAGAGGGAAGTTTCCTCTAGGCAAGGCCCTGTAAATTAAACGCATAAATGGCGCCCTGGTGGAGGCCTTAAAGACTGAACCTTGCACCCGAGTGACAGCAGAGGCTTAGCAATCCAAACTAAATGATGTCTTAACAAGGTGTAATTTATAGACACGTCTTACAGTGAGGAGTACAGGCACTGCTGCATGACAAGGGCCATGGCCAAAAGTGCAAGGCAGTCTGTGTTTGTGTGTGTGCATGCATATGTGTGTCTGTATCTATGTGTTTTAACATTGAACTTATTAACAACAGGTGGAGTTGAGTGGAAGGAGATTGAAATAAGGTTGGCAGACAAAGGTGACAGAGAGGACGGATTGAAAGAAAAAAAAAAAGAACGAGAGAGAGAGAGAGAGAGAGAGAGAGAGAGAGAGAGAGAGAGAGAGAGAGAGAGAGAGAGAGAGAGAG
>JBBIGB010000039.1:13252642-13264097 GCA_037577075.1 Alestopetersius hilgendorfi
CTCTCTCTCTCTCGCGCTCTCTCTCTCTCTATCTGTCTGTCTCTCTCTCTAGCTGGGGCTCTTTCTCTCTCTCTCTCTCTCCCTCTGTCTCCCCTGTCCTGATAAGATCAGACGCTGAAGACTGGTGGCGCGCTGCATGCCGGCACCGCCAGTATCACTATTCATTCCTCTCTCACTCATCTTTTCTTTCTTTTTAGCTAAAAGGCAACAATTTAAGCCTGGCGAGGAAAAGAAACCTGAGCCACACACACATACACACCCCTGTCACCCATCACAATCTGACGCCCTCACCCACCGTTTTGTCTGATTGAATGCTTTTCACCCTATTCCAGAATCTGACTACGGTGATAGTGATAGTGATTCTGTGTGTAGAGTCTGTGTGTGTGTTTGTGTGTATGTGTGTGTGTGTGTGTGTGTCCAGTGATAGCGATAGCATAGCACTCTCATCTCTCCTCTAGGCAGTTGTGAACAAAGCACTGCTCCCTGCTAAACATCTCCAGTGGAGGAGTCACTGAAAGAAAAGAAGGATGGTTGGAAAAAAAAGAAAGAAGCTAAGGCTCCAAAGAGAAAAGAAGAGTGAAAATTAAAGCTGTCCTGGTGTTTTTTTTTTCCTCACATAATGAAGAGCATCTTTTGATGTGAAACAGTTTAGGTCAGGTTTCACTCTCCAGCACACACACACACACACACACACACACACACACACACACACATTCAGGTGGAGAAGCAGGAGGAAATTGATGGATATGGATATTGAAGGAAGAGTAGGCAAGTGCTGGGAGACATGTTTGTAGTTCATCGCTTCATCCATCAACATCATTCATCTGTCCATATATCTCTATGAGTGGATGATGTCAGAAACCTGTGGTCATTTGCAGCTTCAGTACTTAGGTACCATCACCATCCAGGGAAAAACAAGTATCTCCAAAATAACAAAGCACAACATTCTTTACTACTTCATCATAGGAAAAAGAAATACTGTACATCAAACTTCTAAAAGTCTTACACTGCCACAAACAAATCGTATGTGGAATGTACCACAAAAGTGGCCAATTGCTCTGTTTCTTCATGAATAAAGCAAACATCTACAATCTACAATGTTGCTTATATGTTGCTTATATGTTGCAAAACTACATACGTTTCATGTTGTATGTATTTAACATGCATTTTACATGAAGTTTGATTTCCCTATATGCTGTATTAGAATCTCATTTGTAGTTTATAGGGAAACTGCATGTTATATGTATGTAAAATGCATATTCAATACATACAACATGAAACTTATATAATTTTGCAACATATAAGCAACATATAAGCATTGTAGATGTTTGCTTTATTCATACATGAGGAAAACGAGAAATCAGTCACTTTTGTGGTATGATTGGCACACACTGTGGAATAGATACAATGATCAGTGTCAGTCAGCTAACACTGTTTCTTCAAAAACACTTTATGATTTTTATATGATTATATGATATTAAATGCTAATTGATTATTATATACTAATTATACCAACTATCATGCAATATATAACTAGGTTCATCACAAAAACTGTAGGGAAAAACTAAACACCGATTTCAAATCAGCATGAAAACACTACAAACCCTACATAAACGTATCTCTGATGATGTTGACCTGTTGACTTTTGTAATTGACAGAATGTAAAAAGCAGATAGTTTTTTTGGTGGCAATGTTTTGAAAGTTGCAATATTGGTTCTAAAATCTGTTCAGTTATTTTTTTTTATACACTGGTGCGAACCTATCCATATCCTTTCTGCGTGGAGCTTTTGTTTGGATTTCTATCAGGAACTCCCACCATCCAAATACATGCATGTCAGGTGAATTGGAGATGCTAAATTGCCCCTGGTGTGTCTGTCTAGCATTGGACTTGCAACCTGTCCAAGGTGTCTCTACCTTTCGCCCTGTGAATGCTGGGCTAGGCTCCAGTACTCTAAAGTGTTCACTTGATATCTTGCAGCGATCAACTTCACTAGCATTACATTCTAAAAGGAAATCTGAAGCTGCCATGGGGTGCACATATAAAATACCACATCCATTTTATATAATAGTGTAATAAAGCAAAATAAAAGAAACACCTAGTATATGTTTGACACCTTTTGAATTGACAATGAAAGTCTACCACAGAGGCTGACAGTTTCTTGGCTTGGACACTGACTTAAAAATAGCAGCCAAAATCTGCTTCATGAGGGTAAAAGTGATGCAAAGTAGGATGAAGAAAGTGAAAAGAAGCTTGGGGGGCAGCTTAGAGTACCATTTGAATGCACAAGATTAAGGATATGTGATGTAGGGGTGAAGACAGGAGGTCATTTATGGCCTCAGGGGGTAATAAACCGTTAGCGTCTTCATGGCCCCATTCCCTTTTAATCAAACTAACACAAGTTCACAATCAGGACAGAGTACAATGGAGGCCCGGGTTTCAGCTATTGTATAGAAAATACTGCTCTACTGATTCACTGATTAGAAACTCTCTTTCTCTCTCTATATATATATTATATTTATAAACACACACACACACACACACACATATATATATATATATATGTTTAATCTTTAATTATTAGGCACTTTTATTTATCCTGCTGTGTCATTGAGCTATGTATAACTTTGGTATTCAAGAGTGATAACTCTATCTTCTAAGAGTAAGTCTAGGGGTCACGGTTAAGCTCTGTAAATGGATGTTTCTTCAAAGTGAGTCTTTGGCACCTACATGCATGGGGGCATATATTATATATAATATATATGTAAGATGTACCAAATAAATAATTCAGATTTATTCTCAGGCATCTTTATCTCTCAGGTTTTGTTTCTTCAGCTTTGTTTATGAGGTACAAAGAAATGAAGCACAACTTTTAACATTAACAATTCACAGTGACGAATGTATATCTGAACATTGCTGCATCTGTCAAATTGAGAAAAAAAGAACAAGTCTCTTTCTGAGACTAAAATTTGCTAATGTGGCAATTTATTCATAGAAAATGAAACTCACTAAAAATATGTGTGGGATTTTTAGTGCCTGATGCCAGGGTTCAGTATCTTGGTGTTTTAATCTGCATGTCTGAGAGGGCATCTATCCGGAATCCAGGAGAACTTCAAAGAGGCTAACAGGCATTATGTGGCTGCTAATTTCTCAGAGGGAGAGAGAGGGAGAGAGAGACAGAGAGAGAGAGAGAGAGAGAGAGAGAGACTCTCCCTCTACTTCAAAGCGGTCTGAGGCCTGAAAAGGTTTGGTCTGGGTTTTGACATGGATCTGCAGAGGTGAATGAGAATCAAGAGAGCAAGGCAAGCTGCCTTCAGAAGTCAGACTCACACTTCTAACCCCCCTCTCTGCCCCTCACACACACATACTGACTTGACAAAGAAGAAAAACAAGAAAATTCAATAATGCCCTGGAGAGGCTGGATTACCTGTGAGAGGAGAGCGAAGGAGATGAATCTCCAGCGCCTGTTCTTCAGCTCAGCTGAACACGGATCTCTCAAACAGCACATCAAACCTGCACTTTGAAGCTGCGTCAGGCAATTAACCCTGCAAGCCCAGCAGCACAAGAGTTAGCGAGGGATGTGACACGTTTTTGGCAGGAGATGATGACTTATATAAGTGCGTCTGCTACGGGCACGCGCACATGCTTCATTTTTTGGTGTACTTACTTACCTTCGGAGAGGCAGCTCCCTTTAATGAAGCGATTGCAGTGCTTAGCTGTTGAAGACAACCCATTTCTGTCAATTTGAAGCTAAAGCAGGCCAATTCTCTAGGGAGGCAAGCTGCAAGGCGCTAGCTGTGCTAGCATGTGGCACCATGCTATTGCTGCTGTTCACTGCTGGGCCATACAATCATTAGGAACAAAAGAGAATCTTAATTAAGGTAAGACACACATATCTGTGTTAGTCTTAACCTCACAAAAAATTGTAAAAAAGATTCAGTATTTCCCTTTCACAGTAATGTTCTGGATACTGAAGAAAATTGTTTAGGCATGTGCATATACACAAACAAATTCATATCCAATTAAAAGCAATTATCATGTATTCATTTAAATTTAATAAACCCCATACCCACGCCTGGTTTAACCTAATGAATAGATGAGCTAAACTTGGAAACAACTACAGTGCAATTTGACACATTTTGCTATTCAAATACAACATTTTTATTAGTAGCAGTAGTAGTGGTAGTAGTAGTAGTAACCGTGGTAATAGTAGTTGTAGTAGTATTTAATTTAGTAGTGCTACAAATCCTGAACAAATATACATTAATTTCCAAGAAAAGAAAATTAGGTTTCTTTTCTGAAAAGTTGTTCAAAGCGTTGTTAAAATGCACTAATTAGGTTTTACATAGGAAACTAATTCCTCTGAACAAGTCAGCTGTTATAAATTTGCTAGTTTAAAATAACACTGAATCTTAACTTGTTTCATAACTTGACATTCATTATTAAATGAATGCAGTTTACCCACGGTGCTTGGAAAGGCCTCTTCATCTCTGATGAGTGGATTTTAAAAGGTTTTGAAACGTTGGTGCCACAAAGACACGGAATGATGTCTTTGCTTCACTCATGGAGTCTCAGAGGTCATCCCTTTCTGTATTTGTCGCACAAAGGACAAATACAGAAACATCAAAACTAAGGCAGGTATTCAGAGCTTCTCAGCTGGGAATGTGAGGTACCAGCCCAAACCACCATTCTCAGCAAGACATAAAACTACTCATTCTCCTCCTATTAGAACATCTGTAAGGGACTCAAAAGGATGAAGAGATGCCCGAGGCACAGTGCTTCAAGCAAACATCCCCCAATGTAAGTCCCCCCCCCCCCGATGTAGGGACAAAGACAGAGATTATGCAACGATTATACACAACCCTGTATTGTATATCAAGCTTCCGAGAGCGAGTCCCATCACGCTTCGTTCATTGAGTGTGAATTAAACCTCATTTGAAGCACCAGGGAATTTAAGTAGTATCTGAATTTAATACAGTAGCAGATGTCTTCCCAGTTTGCCCCCCCCTCCCTACTCTGAAGAAAAATGTAAAAGAGAAATGAGCACTGATTGCCTCAAAAAGTTAAGCGTCTTTAAGACGTCTTTATTCGGGGCTCCATGGACAGAGGGCTTAGCTGTACCGTATAAGTGAAGGCCCACCACTGGGAATATTCAAATGACAGATTTATATCAAATGCCCTTATTCTGCCCTGTTTCAGTTGAGCCTTAATCTGGGCCAAGCTAAAGCTGCATATGTGTATTCGCAGTCTTATGTGTGCGCATCTGTGTGCTTGTCTGAAGCATCTCAATTTTCATTAGTCATTATCATTAGAATTTCAGTTACCAACTGACCAACTTTGACAGCTACAGTTGCTTCATTCTCTTTATCTCATTCTAGAAATTGTAGCACAGAACATCCTATAATCAATTAAAATTATTGAAAGAATTCATGCATATTTATGCATGTGCAAGTTAAATTAAGAAATATTAGAAGACTGAGTGATTTTTGGTTTATTTTACTTTGCAAGGTTAATGGGATTACAAATGTGCCATTTCCAACCTGCTTGGTTTCAATTAGCTATAACATAAACCCACCAATGTGAGTGTGATGGGAACCTGTAGCGAATGTTTTGGTTTCTCTATAATACAAAAGTAAATTTAAAATTACATTCATTTTGAGTTTGCATGGCTCCACAAATGATCAGGTGCAATTTGTTCGCCTTATTTGTGTAACTGAGGTTTGCAGGCATACAAATGTGTTTTTTGATGCTGATACAGGACATTCATTAAGTTGAATGTCAGTGCTCTGTAAAGCTTTAAACTTGTCCACTTCCTCTTTCAGTCTCTCTCTCTATTTCTCTCTTTCTCAAATAGAAACCAGTTTCGCCATGCATTTACTTTACAATACTTATAGAAGCCATAAAGGAAAGCACTCTGTACAGCCCCTGTCAAACCAATACACACACAAACACACACACACACACACACGCCCACCAACACTGAGGAAAATAAGTAATCTATCAGACTGATAAATTCAGCAGATGTGAGATTTTCTCTGGCAGAATAAATCCTGCAGAATGGATTTTGTTTCACCTAAAATCTCCTTTTCCTCTCTGCCTCCCTTTTTTCAAATATGACAGGCAAATCAATTACGTGCGCATATCCTTCTACATATCCATCATATAAGTGCAAACGAATTGCGATGACATCACTGACCAAGTCCCACAAGAACAGATTTATTTTTCCAAACTGAAACGTGCCACTGATGCAAAGCTCGTCATTTATCACCTGGCTTTAAAATCCACCGTGACGTTATGTTATTAAAAAGGCTTTCTTTACTTCTGGACATCGACCATGAAGAGTGACTGCTGACAGTCTGTTCAAAATATAGAACAGCATTTACCTGATCTATTGGGTCAAAAAGTGTCTAAGCAAAATTAAGAAAGCATGGTGAGTAAGAAGAATGACCTTTTAAGGCCATGCAGAAATAAGTAGTCATAAGGCTAGTATTTATACCGTGTGTGTGTGTGCGCACGCGCATGTGTGTGTGTGTGTGTGTGAGTGATGTAGCAACTAGAGGAACTGTACTCAAAGCATTCGCTCCTTTGATAAACTTTAACTGAACCACACCATACAGTTCAGTGTAGTTCAGCAAGAAAGGCCCTCGATTTCCAATAAAACCAGATTTATGCTCATTCAAAGACAAACTGAAAGCCATTACCAAGCACATTAAAAGCCTCTTTAGCCGCCAACTAATATTCACTCCCCTACATAATTAATTTAATCATATTTTCGCCTTCTTCCCGGGACCTGAACTATGAATCCAATTTCATGTCTCCTTATTGAGAAGCCTCTGTATTGCTCCATGTATACAGACTTCATCATTGTGAATGTCTTTGTTAACTCCAGCTGCTGAAACCCTGCCTGCAAGACGGAGCCTGCTTCGCTTCCGCTGCGAAGGGAAACACAATGAAAGGGGGAGAGGGAAAAAAAACAATATAGGAAATCCGAGTTATTAAATTGGATATTGCGGTAATGCATAATCTCAAACCGCCTGGTTAGAGCCTGCCAGAAAGTCTTTGTTTAGCCAGTGAGCTGCCGCGCCCCCAGTAATTGAAAAACCAATTCAGATTTCTTATGAACGCTGGAGCCTGGGTGCTCAAGAAAAAAAAAAGAAGACGAAAAAAAAAGTGGGTGGATGGATGGATGGATAGATAGATGAAGTGGAAGGGCGCATTAATCTTTATAAGGTTATTATTTTTTCATCTTCATTTTTCCCCCCTCCCAATGAGCTATTCTCCTTTGCATAATATGATTGCAGTTAGCAGGCTAATAAAGTCAGAGAAGGAAAGGAGGGCGGAGGGGGGGTACTTTCTAATTTTCCATGAACTCTCAAACTCCTTACTGCACTCACTCTCTTTTTAGTTGTGAAACTAAATGAATGACTCCTTTAGGTGGGAGGGCTTCTATGGAAGGAGCATCAAGGCAGACACTTAAGTTTTGTGAGTTCGGCCTCACATCAGCTCCTAAATGATGCCTATGTAGAGTACCAAAATTGTAATTGGTCTACAAAAGTCCCAGTGACTTATTTCACCTATCAAGGCATAGGTGGGTGATATGTCAACAACAATGCATAATATTGTGGGACCTGAAGATACCCTACTGTAATTTGTCTTTATAGTACAGTATATATTATTGTTTTTATGTGGTTTTAAAAGTTGAAACGGACTCATTAAAAGGGTATTTTATTACTCAGAACTTGCATTAATAAAGCCGAATAAGAAAGAAAAAGGTCAAATAATTTAATAATGATAAAATATGACAGCCAAAACAGTTCTGACTCGAGGCATGGACTTCACAAGATTTCTGAAGGTATCTGGCACCAAGACATTAACCACAGATCCTTCAGGTCCTGTAAGGCAGGGCCTTTAATGATCGAACCAATTTGTCCAGCACATCCCACATAGAGATCTGGGGAATCTAGAGGCCAAGTCAAAACCTTGAACTCTTTTTTAAGTTCATTAAACCATCCCTGAACAATTTTACCGTGTGGCCAGGCACATTGCCATGAGGCATCAGTGAGACTTGGGTGCCCATGACCATGTTGTCAGTTCACTGGTTGGCCTTCCTTGGACTACTTTTGATTGGTACTAACCACTGGATACCGGGAACACCCACAAGTCCTGCTGTTTGGGAAATATCTTATCCCAGTTTTCTAAACATCACCGTTTGGCTCTTGATAAAGTCAGTTCTTATCCTTTTCCAGATTCCAATATACATGTTCATAGATTATTTATCACTATTATTATTGACCACTGCTGAAAGGGGCAGTTCAACCCAAAATTACTAAGTTGACTAATAATAAAATGTACTGTATATGAAAAAAGCAGCTGGCATGACCCTTGGGATTCTTGCCCATCCATTTCAGTGCAAGTCCTTTTTAGAATACTAGGCTGAAGCCTTTTTAAAACCAAGGTCTACTTTTTGCATTACAAACCATGAAAATCCCCAAATCCTCAGATCAGAATTGCACTGGCTGAGTAAGACTGGATTTGTTTAATGGGTAGTTTCAACATCCTGACCCATTTGTCTTGTAGTGGAAGTGAACTGGACAAGGTTATAATATTACAGAATTTTTTTTCGTTATCCATGCACTCCAAAAGTTTAAACCTCCTTTAAACTCACCTAGCAGGTGAAAATTTGCTTTTTGTGATAGGTGGTCAACTTTTCCATTAGTAGTTAACACCAAAGTGGTTAAACAATTGTTTGTGACACAGAGCAGCCACATCATTTATCATTTAGATAAAGCTATGTTCTTTAGATCCTTTCTGAGCCTTAAAGTAGTTGAAACACTACGCCATCTACTGTCTATGCGGTTTGTTGGGTGGTCTGGGTTAAAGCACCTGAATAGATGCAAATGTGAAAGGTAAATCCACTCTTTATTCATTGCTAATTGCTGTGTGCAGGAAATTAATTATTCAATGAGTGTGGGGTTATTATATCACTTCAAAAAAAAAGAAATAAATAAAACATCATGAATAGAAAAAGAAATATACAAATAAACCACTAATACAACAAAATCTTATAATTATAATTATTATTAGGCATTAAAAACACAAATTGTTATAACCTTGAGTGGATAACCCAAAGAAGGAATGTCAGGAAGAAGTCATTAAATTATGGATGGAGTGTTAATGTCATAGAGTACAATCGAGCAAGCCTTCTTCATCAATCATCTGATTCACATTCATCCATTCAGTGAATGAAAGGAGTTCAGAAGTAAGGTGTGTGTGGTGTCTGACATGTGTGTGTATGTGTGTGTGTCCATGTCAGGGTGTTGATTTCCTAATGAACAGTATGTAAGTGAGGGTCTGTGCTGCGGCAGGTGTAGCTGAGTGATGACCAGAGCGAGGGGCAGAGGTTTTGGCCCAGAGGCAGGGTTAACTGCTCTCTCCTCTCCTCTCACCAACAAGTCATCCATCTCTCCTTCTCTCCTCTGACGCCCCGCTTATTGTCTCCTTCATTTGTCATGTGCCCAATCAGCGAGATGAATAGGAGCTGTGCCTGTCTGATCGATGGCCTTTCTAATTACCAACAAAAGAAAAGATCTGCGCTGAACTTGAGACGCTACTGTCATTTCTTTTCACCTCTCTGTCTCTCTCTCTTTCTCTATCTCTGTGTCACTCATCCTCCCTGCTGGTCAGCTGTGAACACGTGTCTTATATTACACGTACAAAAATTATATACAAGTATTATCGATATGCAATAACTTTTTTTATTAGCCTAATGCTGAACCGAAGCCTAACCCTAAACCTTAACTTCAGGAATAAAGTTACTGGAAAACCTTGCAGCCGTTGAAAAAGAAAAATCCTTTTCTTAGTCTTAAAATGTGCAAACACACATGTGCACACATTTTTTTGAAAAATATACTATGGCGGAATGTATTATCTGCATTATTTCTGATAAAATACTTCTAACAGCCAAAATAACTCAGCAATAGACCTTTTCTCACCTTTCATTACTTTTTAACCAAAAAGCTGGATGTTTTTCAAGGAATAAAGTCACTTCTTTCCTAAAAACTTCAAAACTCACATAATAGTCCATTGTTTATTACCCTTAAATACATGACCATATGCATACATAGGTACTTTATCCTAGTCAGTATGGGTTACACTGTATCAGACCGCTGCTCTAGGACATTTGATGAGAGTAGGAGAGAAGAAAAGAGGTGAAGAAAGAGGGGAAAAAGGAGGAGGGAAGAAATAAATACAGGCACGCAGCTCAGCACCCAGGACGCTTTTGTTTGTTTGTTTGTTTGTTTTCTGGTGTTTAAAACAAAGACGGCGTGGCGTCAAGAACCTCATTCATGGGAAGAAATCCCCACAGAGGCCTGCGGCGCATTCAAAGGCATGCAAATGACACAGCCGCTTTACACAGGGGCTGGCTTCGTTTTGGAACTGCTTAATTACTCCATTTCCAAAATAACTCGCTCGCTGTTTACGAGAGCAGAACATGATGAGGGCTCGTAGGTAGTGGATGCAGGTTGCATTGTGTTACATTATCTGGGTTTTTAAAAAATGAATGATATGCTCTACAAATGAAAAATATGCTCTAAAATAAAAATATTCAATAAAACTACAAATAAAATGAGAAGGCACTTTCTCTGAACAAGGATTCCCTCCGTTAAACATTAAAGAACTGTCCTGTGCTTAAATGATGCTTTTCAATTGAACCACTTCATGTTCTCTACATATCAACACTGCTGTCAGTCAACATGGCATATATTTTACGAGCAGGACTGAATGTTGTGTAAAGGTTAAGAAAACGCTGTCTGAATGCTGGTCGGACATTATGCGGCCTGTTGAGGGATTAAATGGAAACAGGTAATGCGCCGTCATCTATTCAAGTGCCTTAATGACCCCTGGAGATCAAGAAAGGCCTCAAGCGGGGGCATATCTGCAGCATTAAATATGATGATATGCTCCAGTGCTTCTTAAAACATGCATGGGAAAAGGGAGAGAAAAGAGAGAAAAAGAGAGAGAGAAAAAGAGAGAGAGAGACAGAGAGAGGGAGAGAGAGACATGTAAAAGGAGCATGAATGTGTTAGGTGAGACGACGCCTCTGAAAAGAATCAATTACAGTAAAAGCATCAGAATCACTCGTGCATGTAATACAGCTCATATCGGGACATTTCAGCCGTTGCCTCCATCCCTCAGCCATCAGCCTGGGCGATCTGCCGCACCCCTCTGCGAAGTAGCCATATTCTAAACTAATATCAGCACATTATAAGCCAAGAAATCCTTTCAGCAACACATTAAGATGAATTGTTGCAGGCAGCTGATATCAAATAACAGGTAGTGGCAGCACTGAAAGACCCTAATTTCTCCTTATACAGTGCTTCTGAGAAAGAGAGAGAGAGAGAGAGAGAGAGAGAGAGAGAGAGAGAGAGAGAGAGAGAGAGAGAGAGAGAGAGAGAG
>JBBIGB010000039.1:13325484-13341736 GCA_037577075.1 Alestopetersius hilgendorfi
CTGAGGATCTTTGTCAATCTTGGTGTCAGGGAGGCAATTAAAGGATTTTTGCATGGATGCTATTTTTTAAATATATAGATTTAAATCTTACGTACCCCCTGCAGTGCCCTCAAGTACCCCTAGGGGTACGCGTACCCCCATTTGAGAACCACGGGTCTAAGCAACATAAAACAACAAGTCCAAAGCAATATATATTTTTCTGGAGGTTTTACCCAAGGGACCTGGAAGCACTTTTTTCAAATTTCACACCAGGGTTGAGCCCTCATTTGTATTCTTAGCCCAAGTAGATCAGGGGTTATTCCCCAAAAACTGTTCACCTCGCCGCAATGTCCCAATACTTATGTCCAGCAACCTTCCTGCAGATTATCAGTGGATAATTTAAATTAAAAGAGGCGAATACAGGTTTTTACATTTGTTTAAGGGTAATGCATTAAACTGACATTAAACTGACTGTTTTAAACATTAAACTAACTGTTTTAAATGACATTAAAGTGTTCTGGGAGCAGATTTGGGGGCATATTTAGGGTTTACACTATAAAAATACGCATTTTTAGGCATTCGTTTTACCAAAACACAACAATGCGGTTATTCACTATACGCTGGTGCTCTTGGAATGTAATCTCCGCGAAAAGCGAGGGATTACTGTATTGAGATTACCTGCATTTCATACAGTTTAATACAGCATATCAAGCTGCATTTTAACAAGCTATGTATCCCTTAAAGTTTTTCATGACCATCACAAAGGCAATCAGTCATAACATTAAAACCACTTGCCTAATATTACGTAGATTCCCATCATACCCAGGGCATTAAAATGCTTATACCAACTTGCCTTTCTCCTATGAAGCGACCTGGTGCCATCTCTTTCCCAGGTAAGTGACGCACGCAGCCAGTCGTCCACATTATATAAAAGGAAAATTGAATTAAATAGACCAGGCCTTCCTCCATTGCTCTGTGGTCCAGTTCCCTGCACATTGAAGCTGTAGTGCACTGTGTGTTCTCTCCAGGTTACAAGTCATCCTTCTTTGCACCATTTTTTACCAGGTACTAACCACTGCATACCAGAAACACCCCATAAGATCTGCTGTGTTGGAGATGCTCTCAGCCAGTTATCCAGACATTACAATTTTGCCTTTACCATAGTCACTCACATGCTCACGCTTTCTCATTTTTCCTGCTTTTAACCCATAAACATAAAAAAAACTGACTGTTCATTTACTGCTTAATATATCTCATACCTTGACAGGTGCCATTTTAAATCAAAGTTATTCACCTAAGTTGTCAGTGGTTTAAATGTTGTTACTGATACAGTATCTCCTGTTTTAATAAGATCACATGATTTGACACAAGTTGAAACAGCTGTGTTCAATTCAGTGCCTGTCCATGATGGATAGCTCTTATCAAAACATTATTTGAGGAATAGGAGACAGCTTGATAATTACCCAAATAATTGGTAATATTAGCGATTACATTTACCTCATGTGCTCGTGAAAGAAACGCTTTTAAATAACATCGCTTTAGCTGTAATAGCAGCTCAGCTTTAGTATGGAAGCTGTGAACTTATATGAGGCCTAAAGGGGGACATAGGAGAACATTGTTGCCTAAGCATAGCTATATCAAAAGAGATCTGTACAGAGAATGGGTGTTTGAGGTGTTCTGTTAGAGGCTATGTCGAGGTCACAGACAAAAGATAGAAAGTGCAGGTTACGCTGTGACGTAATCGGTATAATTACTGTAATGTGAGACATCACACAAGTGCCCACCATGGGGGATGATGTCTTATCTCCAGATCCCAGAAGGGTCCTTTGGGCCTGTCTCTTTGTTTTTATCGATTTCACTGCCCACTTCCCGTGGACCTCGCAGCTGTGCTTTGATCATCAATATGAGAGAGCGAGTCTCCTCACAAGTTTATCATGTGCCACCAGGAAGCTCTTAGGGTCCCTCTGGCTTTCAAACATAGTGCAAGTCTCCTGCCTCAGATGAGAGCACTGTAACCAAAACTATCAGATGCAAATGGAATGTTTTCTTATTATCGTCGACGGCATCAAAGTGAGACGAAGCGCATAACCCTTCAGAATCACACATGCTTGGATAAATCAACTGGTGATGGGAAGAGATGGAAAAAGAAGAAAAAGCAATGACGACATGATGCTTTCTCTGAGTGACTACGAATGTGATGGATTTTCTGAACCTTGGCTTTGGAAAGTCTAGCCAGCACAGATGAAGTCTGTTTCAGATTATGAAAGAATGATTTGCTCATACTCCTTGGAGAAACCGATTTTAGCGGCCATTTACACTGCAGTAAGAATACTCCCAAACGGCCAAATGGGTGGTTGTGATCAGAGTAATAAATCTCAAGAAAGAACAGTTCCATAGATTCATAGGTTTTTGTAATAGTTTGCCAACTATTACAAAAAATGGTCTGACTGGCCATACCTTTACGCTTTAAACTGGAAAATGCAAGGAAATGTTATCTCATATCCTCGATTCCCATGTCGGAAGGAAAAGCATAAAGCAGTATGTTTATATAGGGATTTGTTTATTACTTAGGAACAATTGCCCTAAATTCTTTACATTTTCAAGGTCTTAGAAATTAATGATAATTAGCGCCCAGAAAGTGCCATGCTCAAAAACAACCCTTTGCTCACAGGGTGAAAAGTCACAGAAAGTGAATAGCAGCAGGAAAAATATTTATCACAGGAAAGGTGAGGCCATTTCATCTCTCATATGTTTCATATTTTTGTATTTATGAAACCATAAAAATTCTTGAACCTTTGCAATCCCCTCCACCTAGAACAGGAAAAGAACCTGAGGGAGGAGAATGAGTCCACAGGGCCCAATTGGGATAATTTGCCAAATCACTTGAGGTCCCGGGTGTTTGTTTGAGAAATATGTGTGTGTGTGTGATGCATGTACTGACGCGCAAAGGAAATTTAAGCTGTAAAAGAGAGTTCCTCCAGAGCAAACAGGTGATAAAAACAAAGAGTTTCATGTAGGAGCCAAGAGTCAAGACCTGCTATAAGTGTATCCAGAGTTCAGCTTCTGCTGATAATTGCATGACTGCTTTTGAAAGAAAAGAACAAATAAATGAATACTTAGCTAAAGTAGCAAACAATATTGTGTCCTGATATCTGCAAAATAAAATGCACAAAATAAATCAAATAAACACATGTAGTCCATGATTATATGCATCATATAAACTAAACATTAAACATGTTAACAAAACATTGATTGGAAGTACAAGGTTAAGAGGAAATGTCAAACGATGCTTTAGAAGAACAATCTTTTTGTTTTCCTATGTCAGTGGTTTACTTTAGTCTTCAGGACCAATTATTCAGTTATTTAATGCAACCACCCAACACCCCCCCCCCACACACACACACACACACACGTGGCTGTTATTGTTTTATTTATTTTAAATGAAATTTGTGAATCTCCCTGGGTATCATTTAATTTGTACACCCCCCAAGAGATTATCTTTTGATTATTTAGATGTTCAGTATCCGTTGATACGTGCGATATATTTAGAACGAGGGTGCGGGTTAGGTTTAGGGTTGAGGTGGAGGTTAAGCTTAGAGCACATTGTTACAGTAAGAGAAATGAAGGGGAACTGAAGTGAATTGCAGGATGAGCACCTGCAAGGCACCTGCAGTAAACTAAGATAAAGTGTTACCTCTTATTGAACTACATAATATAGAGGTTTACTACATGCTTATAAATATCAGTTCCATAATGCGTCTTGGCTTGGATCTATGATTGTTAGAATTTTTGAAGATTTGGGTTTGTGAAGAATCATCATTTATTTTTAAGAGTGTCTTTAAATCACCAAGTTTAAAGGCACTCTTAAAAAATAAAGGTTCCACCATAATTCTTAACTTGGATGTTTAATTCTGGAAAAAAAACCTCTTAGCTGATATAGAATATTTACATTATGTGCAGGTTCTTTAAATCTTAAACTCATGTTTGTCATTCATAGAAATGGGGCTTCAAAAAACACTGGTGAAAGACTTCCAATTTTGGGGGGAAGTGTATTTTAAAGTTTTAATTTTACTTAGACATTTACAGACTTTTTTTTTGTTAAAATGGCACTTTTTACTGTTCAGATGATACTAAACAGAAAATAACTGAGGAAGTAATGAGTGTAGTATTATTTATCCCTTTTACACCCAGTTGACTGTTGGCCTTTTTTTTTTTATTGTGATACTGAGCTCATTTTAGTACTTCAAACAAGAAAAGAATCCAAATGAACACAGGCTAAACGTGAAGGTGGACTGACAAAGTTAAACTAAACAGAAATAGCTTTATAGACCAATGACAAATACTTATAGTTATTCCTAAATGCCTGGCCAGCTGAAAACCCTTTTACCTGAAGCCCAGAGATTAGACCACACCCGGTGTCAACATAGAAGTCTTCATGTTTCTAGTCCAATGGCGGCCTCTAGTGGTCAAATTCAGGACCTGGAGGGCCTGTGTCCAGCACAGTTTGATGGTGGTCCTCCAAGACCACCGTTTGACACCCCTGCTATAGAAGAACCATTTCTTTGGCATTGCTTAACGAGTCAGATGGACTCTTATTTTAAAAAATGCTGGCCAGTAGAAAACATTCTCCTATATGTCTGACCTGAACATCACCTGATGTCTGAGCTTTTCCAATGAAGCTTATATTGTGCTTTAGATGTGCATCTTGTTGTGAAGTAACTCAGTTGAGTATAGAGCATGATTCTGGCAGATAAGACATTTCAGGACATTTTGTGCTTTTGTCATTATCAGCAAAACAGAATAAAATTCCAAATACACAATGCATCTCCAACATTACATGATATTATGGTTCCATATTTATTAAATGAAGTAGAGGGCTTTGGATACTTGCAGTAATTTTTTCCCACGCCTTGCAGTTATATGATCCTCATCTCTTTAGTTAAGGTTTATCTCCATCTCATCTGTGTATAAACCTTCTTCCCAGACCACTGCTGACTCATGGCTGTGTACTTTAGCAAATTGTCATCTGCTTTTCTGTTTTTTGGTAGTGATGAAATGTTTACATTCTGTGGTTCAAACTTCATAATTTTGTCAACATTTGTTGGGCACAAATTCCAGTGACAGTAGCACCATCTCAGTCAGTGCACGTCAGCATAGAAGCAGTGTGGTATAACAGAAATGCTATGTACAAAAACAGTGTTTGTTAAAAATGTGTTTATCATATTGACTGTGTTTTTTTGGTGCATCACAGCTTATACAAATTCAGCTGTAAAAAACATTTCTTCATACTGAGTTATATAAATGATTTACTAAGCTCATTGATTCATTTTGTACAGAAATGTTTTAACAGTAGCTGTATAGCAAAAGTCTTTATGTCTCAATAATAATACAATAGCCTTTAAAGATTTACAAATGTGCTAAACTTACTAAGCAATGTTATCAAACTTACATAAAACATGTAAGATATGTACGTATACTTTTAACGTTTGACGACATCAAAGAATATGTCAGAAATGCAAGCACATGTTTTCTCATGCCAGACGTGAAGTGTTGCACATCCATGAGAGTGAAGGAATCCATGATCTGAAAGAACCTCGCTGGGAACTCAGCC
The DNA here is from genome assembly GCA_037577075.1 of Alestopetersius hilgendorfi. Taxonomy (NCBI): domain Eukaryota; kingdom Metazoa; phylum Chordata; class Actinopteri; order Characiformes; family Alestidae; genus Alestopetersius; species Alestopetersius hilgendorfi. The sequence goes on from JBBIGB010000039.1 coordinate 13,331,075, forward strand.
TTTGCCTCATGGTGGTGGTCTTCATTCTTTTCTTCAGTCTGTGGAAGGGTGTTAAATCCTCTGGAAAGGTACTAAAGTCATTTAAAAATTGTTTCAGTATTACTTTACCATTTTGGACTACTCTGTAAGAAACCTTATGGAATACATCATATTGATGCATCAATGGTGGCTATTGCAGCTGCTTATGCTGATGACAAATTCGTTTAGGTCTTTTGAAGAATGAATAATGCAGTGAACTGAGTTTGTCTCTACATATAATAACTTCTTATAGCTCTAGGATGGTTAAACAATCTCTCCTTAGTAATGTGTTATTATGTCTGTGTTTATGTATATGTGTTAAGGTAGTGTACATCACTGCCACCATGCCCTACATTGTACTGCTGGTGCTGCTGATTCGAGGCATCACACTACCCGGTGCTATAGACGGAATCCGTGCGTACCTCCACATTGACCTAAAGAAGCTTAATAACCCTCAAGTAAGTTGCCAATTTAAGCTTATTTCAGCAGTGTTGTTGACATCACTTTTATCATAGATGTGAATTGACATACACTCACTGACTATCATTTCCTTATAAATGCACTATATACTGCATGCGTTTAGCTCTTCATAATGATAAGGTTCATATAAGAACCACTTTTGGTTCTTTTCATTAACAGTTTAAATGTGAAGCACTTTAACAGAAGAAACCCCTAAATGGTAAACATTTACATAATGTGAAGCTTCATTTATACCTTTTAGAGGTTCTGTGCATTCAATTTTCATTCACTAAAGTGGTTCTTTGGGCATTTACAGTGGTTCATACAGTGCAGTGGTGCACAATTCCAGTCCTGGAGGCCAGTGTCCAGTAGAGTTTGGTTATTTTCCAGCTCAAACACACCTGCTTCAACTACAATACTGAAATTTCAAATACTATTTTTGATACTACAGGGGGAGAAAAAACAAACACAGTAACGTTTTAATAAAAAAATTAAAGAGTGCTCAGGGGCTGTTGCACTGGTTCTCTGCAGAGGAGGGCTGAGGGTCCCTATAAAATTTTGCGGCGCTAGGTTTGAGTTGACAAACAAAATGCTCTGTTTTCTTTGTTTACTCAACATTGTACAGCATCTTTGGGTACTTTGAAATTATAAATTAAATGCTTTATAAATTAAATGCTTTATAAATTAAATGTATTATTATTATTATTATTATATTATTATTATTATTTATTATTATTATTATTATTAGTAGTAGTAGTAGTAGTAGTAGTAGTAGTAGTTTTTATTATTAGCTAACTCAGGCCCACAATGCTTTTTTCCCTCCATAGATATCAATGGGGGAAGGTTTTGGGCAAATAACTATACTACATTTTCAAAATGTACACAACTAAAGTGATCCACAAGATAACTGCCTTTAATAAAGTGGCCAGTGAGTGTATCATATCTTGATTCTTGCTCATAGGCCATACACGGTTTCCTATAGGTCACTTCAATGTAGAATGTATGTGTTATGTATGTTGCAGGTGTGGATTGAAGCTGCTACTCAGATTTTCTACTCTCTGGGAGCAGGTTTTGGAGTTCTTATCGCCTTTGCCAGCTACAATAAATATGAAAACAACTGCTACAGGTGAGACAGGTCTTTGTTGCAGAGTTTGGATATCGTGACCTCCATCGACAATGTTGTAGCATAAAGAGCACCTCAGTCAGTCTCATGCACACCTATCTGGTTCATTAAAAGCTCCATAGTGCAGGTGAATGATAGCCATCTCCAGGTTTCTCCTCCGAGCTGTTGTTTAATTGAATTTGGAGCTTCAATCGCTGCCAGATTTCGGCTCACATCGAGTCAATAGCACCTCTGCTTTGTGTCATTCTCTAAAGAGCATGTCAGACAGAAAAAGCCCCAAGCCTCAGCCCCTGCCTCATTGATAAGGGCATTTATGTTGCTGTTAGGTACACGTGTCCCGGTAAAGCCAGGTTCCTGTGACAAATGTCAAGGGTGACCAGTCTGTATATTAGAAATAAAATAGGCACAGTGTCTGAAAAATGCCAGCAATGAAGGTTTCTAAATTCTAAGCATTTATAAATTATTTAAATTCCATTTTCATTAATTGTGGCAAATTTTATATTATATTATAATACAAATATTTAAAATGATTTAAAATGAGCTATTATAATAATTATTGAGCAAATCATCTTTCAACAATCTTCTGATGAGTGCACACCTAAACACCTCTAACGTTCCTGTGCTATAATGATACTGTAATTTATATCAAAACAGCTGGTGTCGGATATAAGCAGTGTTTCAAATCCATGCTTTCTGGTATTAGTACATACAGAGGGCTGAAAAAACCCCCCACTATATCCACATGTTGGTTTTCTGAGGTCATTTAGTATGGCACGTAAACAGCGTGGGATTAAGCTTGCTGGCCCAATGACGACTCTATGGGGCAATTAAATACGAGATCTCGCACAGTGGGAGGAAAGGGCCTCCTCATTAACCTTATTCGCCCCTTATTCATCAAACAATGGCCTGGCACTGGCTGTGGACCCTCTCATTTCTATATAATATAACATGACAAAATGTTGCTCACAGCCAGTGTCTGGTTATAAAAAAGCTGATTTAGTTGTTTCCGATACACTAGAGATCTGGTAAAACAGTTTTGCCTCATTAACATTTTAAAGCTTAAACAGGACATGGTTTGTGTCTGGTTTTGTAACAGAGAGAGTGCTTGTAGATATTGTTGGTGCATCACTGTTTTTATGATGGCTGTTTCATATTGTCTTTTCGCATTGTCCTTTCACCGTCGCATACGACTCAGTTCAATATCTCACGACTTGTTGCTTTGCTTGGCCTTTAGAACATCATACATTTTTCTTGGCATGAACACTTAAACATACAGGTGCTAGAAAGGGTTCTTTGTGAAAATATATTCTTGGCTGTCTAAGGAACCCTTAATAAACGGTTATTTATAGAACCGTTTTTGAAAATAAGATTTTTATTGTTCCGCCTAGTGTATTTCTCAATTTTATTTTCATAGGATTTTTTTTTACAACCAATGTTGTCACAAAGCAGTTTCAAAGAATTCAGTTATGAGCCACTAGTGAACCAAGGGCAACAGAGGCAAGGAAAAACTCTCTAAAGTTGGAGGAAGAAACCTGGGGAGGTACTAAGACTCAAAAGGGTATCCTATTCTCCTCTGGTCGACCCAGAGAGAGAGCAAGAAAATTTTCCAATAAAAGGCCTTTGTGTACAAACGTAATCATTGCTGAACAGATGGCCTATCTATGACTAACAGAGTAGGTACAGTTAAAAGTCCGTAAAGTGGCCCCTCACAGTCACACGTGAACACGCCACAGCACAGCGCACCACAGAGTGTGAACAATGTGAAGTTCTTTCTCTGCATTTAACCCATTCACCAAGTAAGTCAGTGCAGTAAGTCAGTGCTGCAGTATTCCATGATGCAAACTATGTAACACAGTACATTATCATGGTGGAAGTCTCCATCCTCCTGTGGATACATTTCTGTTTTGGAATGAGCTTGGTCAGCATGTTTACACATTCAGATGTTCTTCAATGTCTTTCAGTGGTCCTAATATGTGCAGCCGCTTGGGATATGCTCAAACAATAACAACTAGTGCCTAATGCACACGTCATTCAGACTCACTCATTGATACAGTCAACTGACTTTTGTCAATAGGAGGGATGCAAATGCAGCACTATGGACATTATTTACTCTTACATCTTACACAGCAAGAAAACATGAACATGCCTCTGAGACAGAACTGGGATCCACATGAATAGGGGCACAAACAGATAAGGCTATAAATACACACTGAATAACCAGGGACACGTTTGACGGTACAGAGTTACAGACAGGTGACAATTTTTAGCAGGACAAAGGCGGAGCCACGTGTGGCAATGTGTGACAGAATCCAATATAAACAGAGAACACGTGTTCAACGTAAACAAAGACAAGGCGTAACAGAGGAGCAGGAAACAGGACAAGGAGTTGCAGAAAGGAGTGAGACAATACAAGGGGACTATTACAAACATGAAGCTTTGGACGAAGTGCACCTAAAGAACTGGCAACTTAACGTAGTGTCGCGTAGTAACGTAATGTAGTCTCTGAGAGAATGAAGCGTCCATGTCATGGAAATGTACAACAAAATGATTAGGATATGGACCCTTTGAACCAACTCTTCGAATAACATTGTAGCTTCAGATTCATGATGCCTTCTTTGTAGGCCTTTTTAACTATGAGATGAAAACCAGTGCACTTCCAAAACCATCACTCTTGCTCTGAATTTCTCAAAATATGGACACTGACTTGTTGCTTTGTGCTTTTGCAGGGATGCCATCCTGACCAGCACTATCAACTGTGTTACCAGTTTCTTCTCAGGGTTTGCCATCTTCTCAGTGCTGGGCTACATGGCCCATGAGCATGGTGTCAGCATTAGTGAGGTGGCTACTGAAGGTCAGTGTAGCTCATCACCCTCTTTTATCTCTCTCAGTTTTCAATTCTGTTTCAGCCAGCTAAATGCACCACAAAAATATGAAGGACACATCTATTCTTCATTTCATGTGGTTCTGGAATTAGACTTTAGTGCAAATCAGTCATTTATTTCAGTGTAATCAATTCTTTTTCATGTTTTGCCTGATACATTCTGTCTATATACAGTAATCCCCCAGTTTTACGCAGATCAGGACTCGCGGATCCAGTCACATGCGAAAAGCTTTTTTCAGAGCATGTGGATTGCCCGTATTTAACCCTCTCTCGCTCTCTCTTACTCTCTCTCCCTCTTTCTCTCTCTCTCTCAACATTTTCGTTAAGGGTAATGTATTAAGCTGAGTTTAAAATGAAATTAATGTGTTTTATATTCAGTCATTTTTTTCTTAGAATCAAACTACACAGTAAAAAACGCAGCAAATTCGTGGAAACAGCAGATAAAATATTTTATTTTGTGGCCATATATAAGTGCCAATTATTAATACAATACAACTCGCCAGGGGATGAACAGTAAATTATTGAACTGTAAAAATGATTGGTGATTACTCCTACATTTTACTCTATTTTTTATTAATAAAAATACATTAAACTATTACTGTATTTACCCTACTTATACAAAAGCAATGACAGGCATACCAAAGAAAACACCCCTGTATGAATAACAGTGCAGTCTGTGCAATGGTAACATCGGTATAGCACTGCAGGAGTTGAGTGTAAACTGTACAGTACAGCACGGATTTATCTTTCATTTTTAAGGGTAATGTATTAAACTGAGTTTCTGGGAGCATATTTGGGGGCATAATTAGGGTTTACATTATAAAAATAGGCTTTTTTTATTTTACCAAAACACAACAATGCGTTTTTTTACTATACGCAGGTGCTCATGGAACGTAACCCCCGCGAATAGCGGGGGATTACTGTAATAGTAATATGTTATGTGTGTTCTTGAAGGGGCTGGTCTAGTGTTCATCATCTACCCAGAGGCCATCTGCACGCTACCTGGCTCCACTTTCTTTGCTATATTCTTCTTCATCATGCTTCTGACCCTTGGCATCGACAGTTCTGTGAGTGACATACTACTAGAATTACTATTTATGACTTGTGGCTTGTAATCAGAAGCTTGTGGCCTGTAATCAGAAATGACTGCTAAATTGTACAATTAGTGTGGGACTCAAATGTTCCTTTCTGGAATGCTGTCTTTTTTTTTATGAATAATTTTGTTCAATTTGTCTTTATTACAATCAATAAATCTAACTATGACACGTGTATTTAGACTGTTTTCCATCAGGGCTATCCCTTAATAATCACAAGAGTCGGGAAATCCAATGGATATGGAAATACGGTCTTTATTTAAAAAATGTTTCTATTAAATACAAATAAAAAGGACTTATAAGTATGAGGAGAAAAAATATTGAAAAGTTCATGACCAGAAACTATCTGAAGTATTCTTTTAACCCAAAATGGCATTACAGTTAAGAAAATACTTCGTTCTTCAGAAGAATCTGATTTACTGCCCAAGTTGGATGCAGGTCACTTAATCTTTTCTAATGTATCTGACATCAGTCTGAAGAGATAGCACTAACTGATCCACATGCACAAAAAATACTGATCAACCCATTATCGAGCACTTAGTGAATATTGGACACAGGAACGCAAATACATAAAGTAGATTGGAAGGTTCAAGCAAAACATGTCAGCAGATTAGCATAAAGATAGCTCCAGTTCAATACACACCAATACATACACTCATTCACAGTGTTTTTTGTTCAGATGGGTGGAATGGAAGCGGTTCTCACCGGACTCTCAGATGACTTCAAAATCCTCAGGAGGAACAGAAAATTGTTTACACTCGTCGTCGTACTTGGAACCTTCTTGTTTGCCTTATTGTGCATCACTAAAGTACGTTTCATCCTATTACACAATACAGCCTTGGCAAGTATGCTAGGGAGGCCATTTGGGGAGGTGAAAAAAATATGAAGAGCATGTTAGTAAAAATACATTTACAATAGAATGGCACTGGCAACATTAAAAATTAAATATACAATTATATGAAATGAAATAGCTTGTAAAACCTTTACATTATGTGAATGTTTTTGTTTTTCTTTACACAAATATTTAGCAAAAATGGTTCTTGAAAGAACCACTCATTCAGATGGACCAAAAGTGCCAGTTCTTGTGATATTATAAGTCGAGAAAGGTACATTGAATAAATTAGCTTTAAAAAATAACAATCCAAAATTAAGTCCGGTAACCTTATGCTGTACAGGTGCTTTTGCTGTTGAAGACCAACATCCCAGGTCGTTTTGTGGTTGATGTTTTAAATTCCTACCTTTATTTTCTGACAAATCTTTGAACAAATGTTTTCTTTGTGCATAACATCTGTTTTTTTTTTTACTTTTGAATGAAAAAATGTGGACCTCCATTGCAGCTACATACAAACTAACACTGGCACCTATTATTTAACTCCTGCCCCTGCTAGAAAACATTTGCTCCAGAAAATAAAGACAGGAATTTCTACTTAAAGTAAAAAAGAAAAAGTCATGGACCAGCACATGTTATTTTATATGTGTTTGGCAATGAACATTAGGTATCTTTTGTCAGCACTACTGGGTACGCCACAAACAATGTTCAGATTTCAAAATCTTTCATTCAAGGTCTCAGTATCTCATGTTGCTTTTCTTTCTGTACTTGTATACAGGGAGGGATTTATGTCTTCACTCTGCTGGATAGATATGCTGCAGGGACATCCATTCTGTTTGGGGTTCTTGTGGAGGCCATAGGAGTGTCCTGGTTCTATGGTTGGTAGTTCTACACTAATCACAATCTATAAGCAATCTGGGCATATTGCACCAGTCATACATTTCACAATTATAACCCGACCCTGCCAATGTTCTGGGAAATGTTTGTGACATTTCCAATGATGAAAAAAAAATAGAAACATTTGTTAAAGTACATTAATGTTCCACAAAGCAGTCCGTAAATATTATACTGCATTTCTATACTACACATTTCAAAAGGCCATGAAGTTGGTTGTGGTTCATCGTGAAAAGCGGATTGCCTTATTAAAAAAGGGATGTTGTTTCAGAATAACATCACAATGAGCTTCAAATTAACAAATTGATGTACAAATGCTTGTGTTTGCCAAACACAGCTATAAACGTTCTTTTCCATGCAATAATGCATAGGATTTAGAATGGGTGTGCTTCTTGGACGAACTGAAGAATAGTCATTCAGATTTGGAAGTAATGTGACTGTAGTTCATATGGAGTCTGTTAAGATTAAATCCTTAGTTAACTCAATCCATGCTGCTTGAAGCTTTTTCTGAGTCCATAGCAAGAGTGCAGCTGTTTACCAAAATTATAATCAGCATATGTCAAATTTGCTGCAGTCTCAGCAGAAGAAAAAATGACCTTCTTGAGCTAATATATCAAAAGAAATGAGTCTTAAACGTTCAGAACTGGATGGGCCTGTCATCATATAATGACCATAAATGTAAAGATACACATGTGACTGGATTTTTGATGAACACATCACATTGTGTGAACAATGTGAAATTCTTTCTCTGCATTTAACCCATTTATCAAGTGAAACAGTGGGCTGCCAAAAATGAGCAATGCATGGAAATGGTACCTTGCTAAAGGGTACCTCAGTGGTGTCTGGGATTTGAACCCACAACCTTCTGATCAGCATCTAGGGCAACTGCCTAACCACTAGTCCACCCGTTGTCCCCGAAGTCAACTAAACTGTGTTTTACCCTGTATGCCATTACAGCTTTTTTCTGCTTGACTTTTTCTAGGCAAAAGCATAGCAACTGCTTCACTCATCCGCCATGTTTGTTTAAATCCCATGAAGTTATAGTTCATGAGAAACCCCTCAAGGTTTTCAGAACGGAGCCACTAATTGGGACTTCTGCTTGGAAGCATAATCTAAAAGCTTATGGTGTATTCAGGCTAGGCAGATCTTGTACTGTGGGGACTTGGACAACTAAGGACCAAACAATCTGTAAAAGTTTCTCCTGTTTCAGCATCAGTTAGGATTTTAGAACTCCAAAAGTGTGGGTTGGGCCTTATCAGGGCTGCTCACATGTATCCGATTTATTATTACATTTTGAACTACCTATTTACTAAAGCTGGAGAAGAAAACAGACTACTGTAGCGGGCTGTAATTTTACACACTAGTACTACTAACTAGCTGGTCGAAAGTGGATAACTATCAGAGCTTCCTGTATTACCAGCAGCCGCTCCTACTGTAGCTGAAGAAAACATATTGCTAACTCTGATTGGTTCTTTGAAAGATCTGGCATCACCCATTTCCATTTGCCCAATTATGTCCCACTTCAGTCAGATCAGACAGAATAAAATAATTTAAAACATTTCTTAACAGATATTTCCAACATTGTTATTTCTCAGCCAATTCACCATAAATCCATCACAAAAACAATTTGTAATAGTACAAAGTTGAACATGACAATGAGTAGCTTTAAGCAAAGATTAATTTTAACTAGCTTTCAATGTTGGTCACTGAACACAAGAATAGATCAAAGGACTCTCAGACTCTGAAGTGTGACAGTATCATTCACAGACTTTTTATCATGTTTTTTTCCTCCTCAGTCTTGGTGTCTCCCCTCCATCCCTGTAATTTCATTGCATAATTTATCAACACAGACTTCAGGTCAAGCTGAGAGTGCAGATCTTGCTGATAAGTTGTATCAGTGTATTCCCTTGCTGGGAACAAAAAGCCTGGATGATTTTGTGTGTGTGTGTGTGTGTGTGTGTGTGTGTGTGTGTGTGTGTGTGTGTGCCCCGCAGGCGTGGACAGATTCCGTGAGGACATTGAACGGATGATGGGCTTCACGCCAGGACTTTACTGGAGGCTCTGCTGGACGTTCGTCAGCCCTCTTTGTCTACTGGTGAGTGATGATGAAGACACAGAGAAAAAAAGTGCAGCTGTAACAGGATTAGCATATTAATAATTTCCCAGTAGGAATGCTGATCAAGGGTCAGCTTCACCTGAATAAGGGAGAATTCAGATCAAATTCACTTGAGAACAAAACCCAGTTAGTATAAAATTGCATGTTATAAAGTACTAGCTTAATTTTGTATGTTTCAAACTTTGTTTCTTTGTTTGTATCTAAATAATTCTCAATCATTCTCAGACTTAATGCTCAAAAAATGAGTTACTACAGTGGAACGCTTATAGTTTATTTGATTTCTGTATAATCAATTCTGTATCATCAAGTCTCCAAAAACCTTAAAGGAATAGAATAGAACTTTTAATTTGAAATAAAGTAAAAAATAAAAAAGCCCATTGGACCATTTCTATTGTTACACAGTGTAGACAGTATGTTTTGTCAAAGAAGTAAAACACAACAAAAGTTCTATGAGTGACAAATAATATGCCCTCAAATATGCTCCCAAAAATTTTCATTTCATTTTAAACTAGCCTTAAAGAAAATGTAAAGATAAACCCGTATTTGTCTTGTACAGTTTACACTGAACTACAATGCTAGAATGTAAATACCGCTGTTACGCCTGTATAGACTGTACTGTAATTCATGCATATGCGTTTACTTTGGTATGCGCGGTCATTTCCATTGGCATAAGCAGTTCATTTACAGTAGTAAAATTACACTGCGGTTAAGATGAACAAAATGAAAAACACGAGAACACTCTAGACGCTCCAAGGGGAACTCTCCTGTCTCTGTGTACAGGGGACGCACTTTCTTTCTTTCTTTCTTCTCTCCAGAGTACCAAAACATTTATAGTTGTTTTTATACGGAAATGTAGCTGAATTTACGTTAATATTGTGGTGAGCGTGAAGGAGAGAAGGCGGAGACACACTTTTCTTCAGACAAAGAATGCCTCTTTATTCTCAGCAACAGCTCAGAACACACACTTGGCACTCAAGAGAGCACTGCACCACCACTGGCAGGAGCACACACTGCGCCAAAACCACTACATCAGTTCTGCTCTCGTCAGGCACTCTCCTCCAGCAATTCAGACGCTGGAGGACGGTGACTGATGACACGCGCTCCAAACAACGAATTAACACACCCAACATACAAGTTAACACATATAACAACTACCTAACACACGTCTACCCGCCTCTAATATTTTCCCAAAACAAAGAAAAGGGGCCGACCGGCCACTTACTCATCCCGCAAAGGCTCATGGAAGGT